>CAKAKR010061067.1:10133-32031 GCA_916700685.1 Adelosebastes latens | reverse complement strand
TTATACATAACAACGGTCTGTTATACGTAGCAACCGTCTGTTATACGTAGCAACCGTCTGTTATACATAACAACGATCTGTTATACATAGCAACCGTGTTATACATACATAGCAACGGTCTGCTATACAT
The DNA here is from genome assembly GCA_916700685.1 of Adelosebastes latens. Taxonomy (NCBI): domain Eukaryota; kingdom Metazoa; phylum Chordata; class Actinopteri; order Perciformes; family Sebastidae; genus Adelosebastes; species Adelosebastes latens. The sequence goes on along the minus strand of CAKAKR010061067.1, from coordinate 31,901 downwards.
AGCAACGGTCTGTTATACATAACAACGATCTGTTATACGTAGCAACGGTCTGCTATACGTAGCAACGGTCTGTTATACGTAGCAACGGTCTGTTATACGTAGCAACCGTCTGTTATACATAGCAACGGTCTGCTATACATAGCAACGGTCTGCTATACATAGCAACGGTCTGTTATACACACATAGCAACGGTCTGCTATACATAGCAACGGTCTGTTATAGAGAAATTACAGAATGTCGTGATTGACCAATCAGAATCGAGTATTCAACAAAGCCGTGTAATAAATATAGATAATAGATTCTATAGATAGTATTTCAAGTTATTGTTTATAAGTAAGTTATTAGAAAGTAGTAAGTAGTTGTAGTATGACTCTGTACAGAAATGCTTTGCAGGTGAATGAACAACCACAAATTGTTGTATTTTTATACTTTGGCCGGTTGTTTCTACCCGCCTCCGGTCTTAAACTTATCATATAGCTGCTGTTTGTCTGGCAGCTAAAGTCATCACAAAACATCATTTACAGCAATAACCACCGGAAAGAAATGCCAAAAACAACAGCACAGCCTGACTCAACATGAGCAGTGATGTACATTAGTGGAGTTGATACGGCTGGCAGATGTTAGCTAAAGCAGGATGTGATGCCAGTAGATGGACTACAGTGGAGATGAGTCTTGTTTTGACTCATTATAGAGTTTTTGGCATGTGCTGTGCAACAGAGATCTTTTTTAGCTTCTTCTGAACTTTAAAGTCTGTGTTTTGTCTGGAGGTGATTATCCAAAAGATAAAAAGTTTTTAATCACCTTTCTCTAGTTGTCCCCCCTCGCTCCTTCCTGAATAGCCTCTCATGTTAAATGCTGGTCAGTTAATGCAGATAGAACGTCAGTCAGTTTATATTTTATAACAGGAAAAATACTCATAAATCCAGATCCGTCTGCGTAGGAGGGTTTTCTGTCGGTCTATGGATCTTCCAATTAGCTGCCACATTAAAAAGGAAGTTTTAAACATCAATATTTCAGTATGTTCTGTATGAGTGTGAGGACTGGAGGCAGTAATGGACTTTATATTCGGAAGCTTCTAATTTCTGCTCTGACAGCTGTTGTGCAGCTCATACTCTTATAGATGAGATATGTTGTTATTTATGGAGTTTCTGCTATTAATAATAATATATAGCACCTTTCAAACAAGTGCTTTTCAATAAAAACAGAACACATTTAAAACACAAAGAGAACGAAATGAACTAAAAGCCAATAACTAAACACATAAAAAATCTCTACAATGAGTGAAGATCCATTTGAAGATCATTCATCTGTCCGCCCTGCTGTCATGTAACCTTGTGAATAATCCTGATCACTGCTTTGTACAATCATTTTTTTTTTGCCTTCAAACATGCAGTAAAATCATCCAGTAAAACCCACATTCAATTGCATTTGAACCTGCCCAGCTGCCCTCAAGGTTTCTAAATGAGTGTCGTAAAGGTTTTATTCTGAAAATTAGCCTAACAAAAGGCGACGCATGCTTCTTTCTCCTCTCGTTGAACAGCTACAGTCACCTGATATTTTACATTTTAACAGAAGGAAGAAGAAAGACGTTTTTTTTTCACTCAAAAAAGTGAGAATTGTTCGAAATGTCTTATGTGGCTGCTTTATATTCTCGTCTATTTTGAATCTGTTGAAGATGAAGCCCTCACTTTTTGATTTTAAGACCTTTTTATAACCCCGCGACAACATAGTCGGTATATAGCCAGGGTCTGAAATTAACCTTTTTCACTTCCTGCCACATCTGCCACTTTTTAAATCCATGCGCTAAATGAAGGAATAACATTTTAGATCTGATATTATTCAATGTTCAATATATTTAACATAAAAAACATTATATACAGGGTAAATTACAGTGTTTGAATTACACCGTAGCTTCTGGGAGAGCACTATTTAAGGGGGAGGGAGGGTAGTGTACACAGTACTGTACTGTACTTTGTTATTGTCATTTATAGTGGTCATTTGTATAAAAACACACAATTCAAATGATTATGATTATTTAAATATTTGCTTTGATTAAAAAAAAGATCTTGGCAAGCTGCTTAGAGCTAGTGTTGGGAAGTTAAACAGGTCATAATTCTCTCTCTGATATCTATTTTATATTGATGTGAAAACATCTCCTTCAAACAACTGGATTCATTCAAGTTTCTCACCAAAAACTTAATTTTAGGAGATTACATTTGAACACATCATGATAATGTTGTAATTTACCTTCGCCCGATAGTCATTTTGCTGAGCAGACTGTGAACGCCTCATAATAATAATTCAATGGCACCTCTGTTAACGTAGGTATCTCTGGTATTTATCCAGTCAGTTCTGTGCTGCCCACCGGCTGCTAACAGCTAACGTTACTAACTCTCCTCCTGCTCATTTCAACACAGGTTTGTTGTTCATAGTGTCGCTTTATCAGGGAAAAAATAGGGTGCGTCCCCTCAGGTTTAGTAGCGCCATGTTGTTGAGCGCTTTTTCTTCTCTCCAAAACAAACTGAAACATGATACAGCGTACGTATGCGTCATTGTGCAGCGTAACTGTGGGAAAGCATCAATAAGAGGAATCGATTAGTCATTGCCAACCAACCCTAAATTAGGACGGTAAAAGAACTGGACTTTTACTGTTTTACTACCATCTATCTAACTCATGGTGAAGCTGAGCAGTTTGAGCTTGAGAAAGTTTGAGGAAATACCAAGCACCGCCCAACAGCCAGAGCAAACTTTCTCATGTTACAGCTAAACAGTACACTACGGGATGTTTCTGAAAACATTTGAGGAGAGAAATATGCATTACAGTTTCAGAATGATTGGATATTGATTGACTGACCTCAAGATATGTGAAAGAAAACTCTGCATAACTCTGTTGTATCTTAATAGATAAAAACAGATGTTGACCAAAAAAAGGTAATAAATCGCAAAATATGGTATCATAGTGCCTCTGGTGGTTCCCACCCCTAATAACTCCACATGGAACTCACATTTTTACCTTTATGTTTGTATACAAATAAAAAAAGACATAATACATGAGTTAATGAGCTGTGGAGAACAGAAGCAAGCTAGCTTTCCCCCCCTGCATCTTGTCCTAATGCTATGCTAAGATAAGCTAATCCACTCCTGGCTTTACCTTCATACTTACATACAAACTCTTAATATATGAGATATCTCAGTATTTCTCAGTAACTATTCCTTTAATCAAGAACAAATATGCTTTTGACATCATCTCTGGAAGTCCGTTGGACTACAGCAGCCTGGAGTCAAGAGACGGCCACAGAAATAAAGTGGCAGGTTAAGAATCTCGGTGTGTTTCTCTTCTAGATGTGAGACAGAAAAGAGCCAAACCAAAGAGCAAGCTCACATTTTCTTATTGGCAAAGAGTGACTCCCACCGTAGACAAACCTAGAAATATTCCTTAAAGAGTTAGGCCTTGCCAAAGTATATTATGCAGCTCTTAATTTAGTGCAGAAAGTTCTGCGTAGTGCCAGCGAGCTACTCTTGATCAAAGTCATTAGTCACTTGATTTGGACTCTTTGCTGCTGAATAATTGAGGCTGTGAGAGGATAAAGGATTTGACTATGCTGGCTCACTAGTTAAGAGAAATAAAGAGAAGTCCCCTCTTTGAGACGGAGACAGGAGGAGGAGAGTAATGGAGATAGGGCAGGAGGAACTGAGAGACGCAGAGAAAAAAGGGAGTAAATTAGAGGAAGATTGAGAGGGAGTGAGTGTGAGTCTGATTTATGCTTTGTCTGCTCAGAGCTCCGTCCACCACACTACTGATGAAACATTTAACACTATAATATCTGTAAGACTACACCACCCACGTTTAGGGGGGGAAAAGTTCTCCGAGTCTGGACGACTTTGCCCGTCTCTCACCGTCACTTCCAGGGTTCGTCCTTTTAGCTTGAGGCCATTCATTCAGAGCTCTTGGCACTCAGATTCTGGCTGCTTTACTTCCCCTCTGAAGGAGTGCAGTTCACCCCGTGAGCATAAATCAAAAAGATAATAGTGCTTTGATTTATTTTATCTTGAGATGATGTAATATACAATAAAACCTCCCGTCTTTTGTACTTGTTTTCATCTTATGTCTTCGGGTTCTGATTTATAACAGCGATTCAGCCCGTTCTCACTCTCAAGCATCGACTGTATCTAAGAAGTGGACGCACTCACCGTGACGTCACCCAACAGTTTGAGGACTACAGCTTTGAAACTTTGAGTTTGACATTTTGGCCGTCGCCATTTTTAGGAAACCAAAATGTTACAATTAACTTTGATGAACTGAAAACACGCCGTGAAAGAGTTAAAGGTCTAAGACGAAAACACAGACAACTCGGTGGTAGTGACCTGTCAATCACAAGGTAGCCACGCCCTAACGCATCCCCTGCTTTATACATCAGACTGGCACATACGGGTTCTTCCCAAAAAGTCAAGGCCTCGCCCCCTTTTGGGGGACAGAAAACTGAAGATCCCATAGACTTCAATGTAATCTGACGTAATTTTGACAAGTTTGTCTGCATTCATCTCTTGTTATACAAACATTTGTTTTATACACATGTCTAATAATTATTTTATGATCTTGCCTGAACCTGAGCGTTGGCGATACCTTAATAAATGAAGGTTGATCGCTGCCCTTCAGTCTTCCTCCATCCAACACAGTGGCTGGATATTGCTTATCTGGCACATCTGGTTTCCATTAGCTGAGGTGCAGGAATGTTGAAACAGCAAGTACAGACTGTACCAAAGGAATAAACTGATACCTTTAAAGATTACCTCCACACAACGTTGACTTATTTTAAGTTACGTACGTAAGTAAAGTTACGTAACGTTACATAATGTAGGTTGCAGAACGTTAAGTAACATACATAGCTTGCATCGTGGACATAATGTAGCCTACTTAACTATGTAAAAAACATACTTATTCTAGCCCAAACCACAATCTTTACTAAACCTAACCAAGTTGTTTCCAGTGAATACGGAAGGTTATATTGAAAAGACCATGTAATGAGTGTATGCATGTAATGAGTGGACGTTGACACATGCAAAACTGACGCTAGAGGGGTACGTAGAGCGTCGTAGTTTGAAGCGTAGGGCCACTGAACGAGCTGCCGTATTTATGGAGTTGGGAGCGAGAACTTGTTGGTGCAGTACGTCCACTTACAGACCTGTGATGTGATTTTCTGAATACAGGGACTAAAGAGAAGGAGGCAGCTTGAAGAAAGGATTTCTTATGGAAAACATTCCTTCCATCCAGTTACAAGAGACTTAAAAGGCTGAAACTGTGCCCAGTAATATGTACATATATATTACTGAAATAATGCAAGTTCAAATATAGGGCTAAAATATAAACATAAATACAATATAAAGTAATACAAATTTGTGGCAGACAGTATTGCAAATGAATAAACTGAATGTAAACAGGAAATGTAGTATATTTATCTGCATAATGATACGTATTAATATATAGAGGTGTTTGTAAAACAGTAAAAGTAAAGTGTATAAAGGTAAAGTGATAATAAAAATAATGGATGAGCTCAACATTTCAAAAGTCTTATGGTAAGACAGATAAACTGTATGAAACAAACAGAGTAACTAACTACTCTTCTCTGTAATACGTATAGTAATTGATTACTTTAAAAAGGTAAAGAGCAAAGTGTGGTTTAGTGTTTTCATTTTTTCCACCAGCAACCCAACATCAGTGACAGCTGCACCCTGACGGAGGATTACTCTCCTCAAAGCATCAGATTAACTGAAATGTAAAAAGTCTATTTCTGTTCTTTGGTGTATGTGAGTTCATAGTTTTAAAATCACTGTATAAATACAGTAGACTTTGGCTTGCCTGCACTAAGGTATCTCTTAGTATGAAGGGATCTCAGACCAGCTGGGTTGGTAAACAGCATCGCGCTCTATAGAGTTTACTGATGCATTATGGGAAAATGAAGATCGGGATTCTTCAGGCCATCGCCTCTCGTTGACGTTCAGAGGTGACGGTGTTCAGATTTACCACATCTGTTCCCCTCAGAGGAGTTCACTTCAAGGTGCCTCAGTGAAGGTTCAACAACCAAAACTTTGTTATGGACTTCTGACCAGATCCGCTCCTCCTGTTCTTACCTTTCACAATAAAAGCCCTAGACATATATATTATTCGCAGGCGAGTATTTCTCATTTTCATGTCGTTTCATCCGTTTATTCACAGGGTGTAAAGCAGGAAACTTGCAAAACAATGACTTGGTCCCACCTCTGTTTTCAGCTGAGACCATTTGTACTCCCAAGTTGTGTTTGAGAGCTTCGGTAAGCGTAATTCTTAGAAGCTTGATGAATATGAGTCTTGTACTCTCTTCTCTCCTCATCTTTTCTCAAGGCAGATGGCCGCCCACCCAGAGCCGGGTTCTGCCGAGGTTTCTACCTGTTAAAGGGGAGCTTTTTCTTGCCACTGTCGCATAATGCATGCTCATGGGGGATCTCTTGTTGGGTCTCTAAATTACGGTCTAGACCTGCTCTATATGAAGAGCATCTTGCGATAACTTCTGTTATGATTTGACGATATATAAAAAGATAATTTAATTGAATTGAAGTCTTATCTCACCTGACCTCACCTCACCTCACCTCACCTTTCTCCTCTCTGTTTAACACTCTCATGTGGATTACTTCATCTTCAGACGTCCATGAATCCTCCACGCTGACCTCTCGACCTCTTGCAGGTGTTGATGATCACAGAGTTTTAAATCACGCGTTGACCTCCATTCCTCCTCCTCTCCGTCCAGGCTGCGAGAGCGACTTCTGGGGTCCCCACTGCAGTAACCGCTGTCAGTGCCAGAACGGGGCCAAGTGCAACCCGATAACCGGAGCCTGCGTCTGCACCGACGGCTTCCAGGGCTGGCGCTGCGAGGAGCCCTGCGACCCCAACCTCTACGGCAAGGACTGCCTGCTGGACTGCCAGTGCCTCAACGGCGCCACCTGCCAGCATCAGACCGGAGAGTGCCTCTGTGCGCCCGGATACACCGGGGCCTTGTGAGTATAGCCTGCTGGATGGGATGGGGTGTGTTGAAGGGCTTTATTTCAGATGCAGTGATTCCCAGAGTTAAAATAATGAAGTTGTAGTTATATAAGTAAGTGTTTGATGTAATACTTCATCTGTGTGATATATTATTAAGGTAGACCTAATCGAAATGTGCTGCTAAAGGTTACCTAAGATTGACGTTATGTAATTTATAACATAAATTCTACATTAGTAGGTTTTATTACATGAACAGGAAGGGTCATTTTTTTTATATGAAAGAAATATACCAAAGAGTAATCTAATTTTTCTTCAACAAAAAGTTTTAAATGTGTTAGTAATGAACTAAAACCGAACGATATGCACATTATTACAAAAACAGGACATTATAGTTTTTCTCCAGTTTGTAAAATGCACACTCCGAAAGGTGATGTGTTGACAAAGCTCCTCATGCAGTCAACAAAATCACATCCTGGTGTCTAAAAAGAAAATATAGCAAATCAAAAAACACTCATGACAAAACTAAAAAATCAGCCTTCTTTTCAAACACCTGCATTTAGTGGAGATAAACAAATCTGAAAATAGAATTGTAGGCAGCCATGACGTCAGCTAATCATCCTGGGGTCCGACACAGAAATCACACGGTTTAACAAACAAATATAGTAAGGCTGTCAATCAATTCAAATCGTGATTTATCGCATGATTGTCCATAGTTAATTGTGATTAATCGCACATTTTTAATCTGTTCAAAATGTACCTCAAAGGGAGATTTGTCAAGTATTTAATCCTCTTATCAACATGGGAGTGGGCAAATATGTTGCTTTATGCAAATGTATTTATATATTTATTATTGTAAATCAATTTACAACACAAAACAATGACAGATATTGATCCAGAAACCCTCACAGGTACTGCATTTAGCATAAAACAATATGCTCCAATCATAACATGGCAAACTGCAGCCCAACAGGCAACAACAGCTGTCAGTGTGTCAGTGTGCTGACTTCACTATGACTTGCCCCAAACTGCATGTGATTATCATAAAGTGGGCATGTCTGTAAAGGGGAGACTCGTGGGTACCCATAGAACCCATTTACATTCACTGATCTGGAGGTCAGAGGTCAAGGGGACACCTTTGAAAATGGACATGACAGTTTTTCCTCACCAAAATGTAGCATTATTTATTCATGATATGGTTGGTACCAATGGAGTCATTAGGTTTTCTAGTTTCATATGATACCAGTATCTTCACTCTAGCTTTAAAACTGAGCCGTCTCAGCATGCTCTTATTGTGAGTTGCTTGAAAGGAGGCCACAGGCTGACCAATATACAGGCTACAGTATATGTCTGTATACTGAAACCACAGACACAGTAATTGAGCCAACTTAACAGCAACAGCTTTCTCTTCATTGGGAACAAGACTGAGAATGTTTTCTATCAGTGAAAAGAGAAGAGAACAGTGTGTGAAGAAGAAGTGATTAAAAGTGAAAGCATTTGAAGCAGCGTTAGAGCACAGGCGGCACACGGAGCAATGGAGAAAAACTGTCATGGTAAAATAGCAAAATAATATTTACCAACACTATTATTTGTTGTGCTAACTGTGACTTTCTCTTAATAAGACCCATGGATTGTTTTTATGTTGACTTTACAAGACAATTTAATTCTTATTTCACCTGGACAGTTGAGACTTCAACCTTCTGCTGTCCTTCCTTCAGAAACATTAAGGATGCTTCACTATGAACTATGACGGCTCATTTCTACATAAACGTTCTTCTGTGTCTTCCCTCCAGCTGTGAGGAGCCGTGTCCTCCAGGGAAACACGGCTCGCTGTGTGAGCAGCGCTGTCCCTGTCAGAACGGAGGAGCGTGCCATCACGTCACCGGAGAGTGTTCCTGTCCCGCCGGCTGGGTGGTACGAGCTGCTGCACGTCCACAACACCACCAGCTAATACGCACGTTTATCAGAGTTCAGCTGACAGGGGGAATGTTTAAAGATCCCCTCCACATGAAAACGTGTTTTTATCATGTTTATGTCCCCTAAAATGTCAGACTTCGACTACACTGACTTTTATCGGTGCAAAGTTACAAATGCAATAGCAAAATAAACCTGAAACCTCCAGCATAGAGCGGAGAGTTTGGACAGCAAACGTGGTAGTGTGCAGTTTTTGGATGTAAACCAGACTCTGGATCTTCCTTCCACTAACTACCAAATAATCCTAGCAGATAATACTGTTTGTTTCACAACCACTAACACTGTTTCAGCCAAACTAAAAAGCTAACAAACAACATAAATAAATAAAAGATGCTAACTACTCTTAACATTCTGCTACGTCTGCTAGTCGCCGACTTTGGTGCACAACAGACTCCTCATCTGAGACAACAGCCCTGTCGAACGGAAAGGCGTTTGAATGACACGATAATGCACAAGGCAAAAGCATGCAATAAGAACACCATTCTTGCTTTTGGCGGGTCATTTACGTATAAACCATGTAGTCTGTACTGACTGCAATATAAACGCATCTGCGTAAATATGCTACACTCAGAGCTAGTGCCGTAGAATAAAAAGTGAGAAAGACAGCTGATGGTGGGTGGGAGGGGAGGTGGACGGGTTAGTTAGTGACGTTTGTGACGTGTTTTCCGCACTGATGTTACGTTGTTTCTGTAGATATTTTACTTAGGTTAAGACGTCGTTGTTTTGAGGCCATGACGTTTTTCCTAAACCTAATTGAGCGGTTTTGTTGTTTATATACGCGTGTGATATTCACGCCTCAACGAGGCAAAATGTGACATTGACACGCTATCGACTGGTGGACAGGCTATTACACACTTCTGCATGATATCAGGTCGAAGTCAAACGTGTGGCTGAATCTCTCAGATGGTTCCTCTAACAGAACATAAACCAGACGCCAGAACTATCGCTGCAGATGGCGAGCTGGGCGGGCGAGGCCAAATCCAGTATTTCTCAATGAGAGAGAAAGAGTAGATGTGCTTCCAGACACTTTTCTTTGAACTTTTTATGTTGGAAAACCATGTTAAACTAAATATTAATCATAGCAGAGTATTTTCACGCACTTTAAAACGTGTCTGGAGAGGATCTTTAAGCCCAAATCACCATGTTTGTGTTTGGAGCAGACATTTCATATTACAGTTTTTTCATGTAAAAGAGAAACGTGTTTCCTCCCCAAAGATGAACTCACACCAGACTAGAATTCAGTATCATCACGGGACACTAATATTTACTCTCGTTAGTGAAGAAGCAGTTTAATCTCCACACTGCACCGGCTAAGACTCTGGCAAGATTTTACAAACAAACTAACCTGCTGATAGTTGCAGTTCAGGATGAGATGAAACCGTGATACCTTGATTTTGAAGTTGAAAGTTTAAAATGTGTCTGTTTCAGACTGTTTAAGACTATTTACATAACATAACATTCAACACTTCTTAGTTAATTCAAATGTATAATTTTGTCCTGAAACTCAATTTCATTAATTTATAGCGTGTTAGCACGAGTCTGTCACCTGTTTGATGTGCATGTTAACATGACGGTCGTGTCGTCTCTCTCCTCAGGGTCCGGTGTGCGCTCAGCCGTGTTCCTTCGGATCGTTCGGCATTAATTGCTCTCAGGAGTGCACGTGTCGTAACGGAGGGCTGTGCGACCACATCAGCGGTCAGTGCCAGTGCACCTCCGGCTACATCGGAGAGAGGTACGGTGTGACCACACAATTATATTAATATTTATTGGACCCCTCTGGGAAATTAGCTTGTTGCAGCTGAAAATATTAATATGATTCAGCAGGGAGAAAAAATAAATATGGACACATAGTAAAATATGTAATAAACAGAAGATACAGAAACCATGAGGCAAAAGAGTTGGTGTAAATATGTTAGCAGGAAATACAGAGGAGGGTAAATAATGATGTATGAAATGTTACCAGCAGGCCGGACGGCTTCTTTAACCCTGAAGCATCACCAGGGAGCTTTTTTGGCTTTTTATTTATTTATTTATTTGATCATTTTGGCTGTGTTCTGTGCATACGGGATACATTTTGGCAAGAGTGTGAGGGTTTTTTAAATATGTAAATTCAACCTCAGCTCCTAAATAAGTCTATAATCCCCTGACAGACGGGTCTAAAGCTCAAAAGTAACTAAGTACATTTACTCAAGTACTGTACTTGCGTACAATTTTGAGGTACTTTCCATTTTCTGCTACTTTATACATCTACCACACTACATTTAAGAGGCAACTATTGTACTTTTCACTTCACTACATTGATTTTAAAGCTTTTGTTACTTCAGATTAATAAAACAAAATATAATCAACAAATAAATGATGAGGTATTATTATAGATTAAGCTACTGAGCAGTATATAGAGTAATTAAAAAGAGCTCCGCATTTACCAGCACACATTAATACACATGCAATAATTATAACCTAAATATTATTCTGAAATGGACCATTCTGCATCATGAGTACCTTTACTTTTCATACTTAAAGTGTGTTGCTCTGCCGCTCAGCCGGAAGCAGAGGTAGTCACAGAGCCGATCAACCTCTGTTGAGGCCAATTAATTAATTAATTGGCGGGCCTCACGCACACACACACACTAGACGCCAACGCTGTTGTGTTACACTAAAGAAAACATAGTTATGAATATCGTATTCCATTTCTGCCAGTGGGCAACCTCCGGGTCCTCTGGTTGCAAAAAGAAGTCTGATTATATAGAAGTCTATGAGAAAATGAGCTTCTACTTCTCACTTGATTTATTACCTCAGTAAACATTGTAAACATGAGTTTATGGTCTCAATCACTAGTTTCAAGTCTTCTTCAATACAGCATGATGTTCATTTAGTAAATTATGGTCCCATTTAGAGTCAGATAGACCATAAAGCAGGGGATGCTTTAGGGCGGGGCTACCTTGTGATTGACAGGTCGCTACCACGGCGTTGTCGGTCTGGGAGTTGTCCATGTTTTTGTCTTACAACTTTAACCCTTTCACAGTGTGTTTTCACTTCATGAAAGTTAACTGGAACATTTTGCTCGCCTAAAAACGTCTTATTTGCGTTCGGTTGTACGGAGGGCTTCACCATCTCGTGTCATTTCTGTATGATGGCGACGGCCAAAATGCCATACTCAAGGCTTCAAAACGGCAGTCCACAAACTAGTGGGTGACGTCACTGTGACTACGTCCACTTCTTGTATACAGTCTATGATTTCTGCCAAGCAATTTTTTACCAAGCAAGGCATTAAGAACAAATTCTTATTTACAATGGCGGCCTAGCAAAAGGCAAAGCCTCTTGAGCAGATACTCACACCAACATGTAAATAAGGAGAGTACCGGAACTTATTTTTTTCCACTTCAAGCAGTGGATAGGGGCTGAAAACACTATACACTGTGCTACTTTTACTTAAGTGAAAGATCTGAGTACTTCTTCCACCACTGTATCCGTCTCTGTCTACTGTCATTCATCAATTAAAGGTTAAATGCCCCAAAAAAGCTAATATTGAAAAGATGAACTAACCCAAACTCATTTTGAAGTCAGTCCCGGTTGACCTGAAGACGTCCCTTCTTTAACATATTATATTGGAAAAGAGTCATGCAACTTAACATGATGTGAATCTCACACTGCTGCTGTGTGTCCTCAGAATTAGAATTTTGAGCCGTAGATACGATGTGGTAGAGAATATGAAGACTTTATGTTCGGTGTCATATGTTAATGTACTCTCTCCCACATACTAACGCTCACTGATTGATAATGGGCTCTTTTTTGGTCTGAAAGTGGGAGATTTTAACCGGGAGCCATTTAGTTTCTCCTTTATTTCCTCCATCACCTCCGACGCTGTCTATTAGTAGGAGAAGACTTCCTGCAGCCCCGTCCTCCTCTCCGGCCAGCTCTGTCCATCTTCCTCTCTCTCCCTCTCCATCTTCACTCTCAATTGAGCCAAATTACCTCCATTCATTTAGGCCCCAGACAGGTGAATTAGCCTACATGGAATAATTCCTAGATTGAGTTCTCCTCCAGCCCGTCCACGTTCTAATGGAATTAGCCGAGATAAGAGTCCTGAGGAAGTCGGCATGATTTAAACGTGACACAAAACAGAAATCCTCACTGAGCCGGTTTAATTGAGCGATTTGTCTATTTCTTAATGGTTTCAACCGGCGGACGTGTCGAGAATGAAGCCGAGACGCCGGTCTAACTTTAACTTAAACAATTTCTCTATTTAATTCAGTTCCGCGTGTGCTCATTATAAAGAGCACTCAGGGCCTCGGTGTAATGTTGTAGCCTGTTGACCTTATAATGGCGTGAGTGGACGTGACGTGCAGCTACATGTCATCTGTGAGGAGGATGAAGAGCTCTCTGCCGGTGTGGGATGATACCACTCACTTTTTACTGTTGGGAGAATCATTGATCTTTCTATGAATTGTAAATGTGTGTTTAAAGGATCATCCGGACCGCAGCGATGCGATATGACGTTTACATGGAACATAGAGAAACCTTGTTACCGTAAAACTTCAATTAAAAGCTCTCTAACACAGACTGGACAATCATAGCGTAGCATCGGCCAGCTCCGACCAGAGTCCAACAACTATCCAGCTCTGCTCGTTAAACGTTAAATAATAGTGATACTCGTGTTCTTGTTACATAAATATAGCCATAACTCAACCAGTTCCGCGTAACGTGATTGGTTTCTTGCTTTTTTTCGTGGCACAAAAGCTCAGAAAAATCAACCTTTTTTCCGAAAAAAAAGTATGACGCTTTTTATTTGTTTTTACTGCTCTGCCTGATTTGCCTTCATTCGATTAGATTAGATTTCCTCTATTGTCATTGTACAGGTACAATGAAATTGAGTTTGCAACTCCCCATCACATACACGATGCATTAAAAGACAGTCTCTAAATATAAATATAGGGTACTATGCAAAGCGACAGCTATAAGGTTAGTGACCAGTGTCGTATGTAAACTGTCTTAAAGGGCTGTAAAAAGTTAAGAAGACAATCTAAAACAATATAAAAGACAATGATTATAAAAAATAATTAAATACATAATAAATAGATATAGTCAGTCCGCATGTGCAATATCATTAAACAAATAATGCAGTTCAAAGTGCAATTATGCAGTCAAAGGTTAAAGTGCATGGTAAAATAAAGCACATGTAGATCATCTTTACATTGCTTATCATATTTTTTGTTTTACTGACAGACCTCTAACTTGTTTTCCAGAAACCTGGTATTAGAATGTAAACACACAAACAGTATAAACAAAAGTATAAATGACTATAAAGCACTTTATAAATGCAGTCCATGCTTTTATCCAAGGCGTTTTACAAGTTGCCCATCCCACACCGTGGCAGTCCCTCCCATGCAAGGTGCCGGCCCGACCCGGTGATTAGTGCACAACTTGCTCTACCTGCTGAGTCACAATTTCATAGGAACATTTCTCAGTCAGACACTTTTCTTCCTCAGCTGGAGGGCTTGAAATGAGGCAGATAATGACAGAGAACGTTAGTGATGAGTGAGAAGTGCTCTCTAAAGTATAAATGCATGAAGATCGTGGTTTTAGAGAGCATTAGTTTTAGATAAATCCAGTAAAGCTAGCCATGTTAGCATTTGAAGAAGGTCTTTATTATTTGAGACACGTCTGCAGAGGTCTACACGAGTCAGAAATGTTGGACCTGATCTGAAACAGAACCCTGGAAAACCCACCAGAACCTGACATGCATAAAGTCATTTTCAAAAAAAACAATCAAGACGGGACTCAAAGACGGTCAGACCTCAACAGACCTGAGGATAACTCCACCCGATCCAAAATACAAACAGGAACACTGGCAGCAGCATGGTGTTGCCAATAAAAGGATAGAAACACGCCATTTTTCCTGCAATTCACGAAAAATAATAATTGTGATTCTAATTATCAGAGGTGGTAGTTAGTCTACTGGACTCGTTCTGGTATTAGACACAATGTTTATTTATATGAGGTGAATCTTTGCAAAAAAAAACAACAACTGTAGATACACATCTCCAAGGATTGCATCACAACTTAATATGCTGTCTTTGATATTTTTGACATTTGATTATTATTTTTCATTACCCAGAGTTGAATGAAATCAAATGTCCTTTAGATGTCAGAGAATTGTTAGAGAATATTACTGATTCTAGCAGGTTTAACAACACTGTACCTGGAATTATCCGTCATTTTATGCTGGTGCCGTTTTTAAGAGACAACCTTTCTCATTTGACCAAGTTTGACCAGAAACACTCAGATCTAAACAAGCTAGATTTCCTCCATCATGCTCTACACCTCGTCTCACCGCTCCTCTGTTATTGTTTTTAAACCCAGGTGCCAGGAAGAATGCCCAGTTGGCACTTACGGGCCGCAGTGCGCCCACAAGTGTGACTGTCAGAACCGAGCCAAGTGCTACCACATCAACGGGGCCTGCCTGTGCAACGAGGGCTTTAAGGGCCCCAGCTGCCAGGACCGCTTCTGTCCCCCGGGCCTGTACGGACTCATCTGTGACAAATACTGCCCCTGCAAAGCTGCGAACACACTCAGGTACTGAAACCTGCTCTGCTTTTTTTACACCGGTCTGAATAGAGGAAGGTTGTGTCTGAATTACTGCTTCTTCAAGTGTAAACGCTCAAATGATTGAAGTCTTTGCTCCTCAATGTCAAGCGTTTACAGTTCTCTCTCTGATACATCATCCATAAAACGTTCCATTTGAGATCTGTACATCATGAAACTATTACATTTTAATCTAATTTCAGTCGACATACAGTACATAAAGTGTCTCTTCTCAAGACCACAGATCTAAACGTAGTGAGGATAGATACGCTGGCTTCTAATTGTTGCTGCATTTTTCCCCTAAATCTAAAAAAAGTGTCATTTTGTGTCCTCGCAGTACTTCTTTTTTTGTTCCACATGCAGATTAAAATATGAATTTTACTCTGTAAGCTGACTGACTTCTGATCTCCTCTCAGCTGCCACCCTCTGTCAGGAGAGTGCACCTGTGCAGCGGGATGGGCGGGGCTTTACTGTAACGAGACCTGTCCGGCAGGTTACTACGGCGAGGGATGCAGAGAGCTGTGCGCCTGCGCCAACGGAGCCGACTGCGACGGCATCACCGGAGCTTGTATGTGTGCTCCAGGGTTCATAGTAAGTGCGCAAACACAAACACGGCCGCTGTGATTCATGTCTAGTTCTTACTTGCCAACACCCAGAAAAATGTGAGTTTCAGAGACTTTGTTTCATTCTGGTGACTTTAAAAGAGTGAAAATAACAAAATGACTGCAACAGCATTTTAATGTTAAACTTTTGATTTTACCTTTAACTCCCAGGAAAGAAAACAGAATAATTCACCTCTCTGGTGTGAACTTGGCGTGTGAATCTCTGGCACAAACTAATATTCATCCACTTTTTTTTTTATTTTTGCTCCTGCTTGAGTATTTCTTTCTCTCATTACTCTCCATTTCTCTCTCTTTTCGCTGCATCGAGTAAAGCCCAACTTTGGGCGCTGCACGCTTTGGCGAGCGCAGCTTAAACATGAACTCAAACTGCGCTGTGTCACGAGCATAGACTGCCTATCTTCCGCCGGGAAACGACAGTTGGTGTAGCTCTGTTGTTGAAACAGTATAGATGATACACAAAGTTCAGTTCCAGAAACAGACTGAGATAACGAAAAAGAAAAAAAGGTGTGTAAATTTGCCATAAATCGGGAGAAATACGGGAGAATTGTAAGACCGGGAGGAAACCGGGAGAGGGCAATGAAAGACGGGATTCTCCGGGGAAAATCGTGAGGTTGATGAGTATGATCTAATGCTGCTGAATCATTCTAATCACATCACCGCTTCAAATGAACAGCAGGAGCTGCAGGTGTTTCATGAGATTGCTTTTGAATACTTTAACCACTCTGTTAATAAACATAAAGTAAACAGACCAATTAAATCAAATAGTTTCTCTTTAAGTGGTCAGAAGGAACTGCTGCTGGAGACGGTGTGCAGAGTTTCACTCCCTGTCTGTCTTTTGGTTTTCTTTGAGTTGAACAGGAGGCCTAATGAATCAGAGAGACAACGTCCAATTCCTATTCTGTCCCAATGTTAATGTTTCCTCATTCAACCGTTCAAATTATCTTATGAAAAGTAATTTGTTATTTTTCGTGCGTTTTCCGACGAATGTCCAGTAACACAAGCGATCGGTGCGCCTGCCCAAGCCCCCGTGGTGTGTAGGCAACAAAACTTAGTTATGTTTAGGAAAAGATCGTGATTTGGGTCAAAATAACTACGGAAGTGGCGTAACTTAAGTAGCAAATACATCAACGTTGACTTCTGGTTTCACACGGGACACGAGCGGCGGTCTCCGGGGTGAAAGTCAGGTGTTTTTACGCCGAAAACACACCAGGCGGCGGCAGCGAAGTAATAATTAAATTTTTCTGCGCCCGGGAGGCGTGTTCATGTGTTTCAGACAGGAAGAAATTCTTTGTAACACAGGTCAACATGTCACAGGAGTCACAGGAACTGGTTACTGATTGGCAGCAGGTAGCGGCCGCCGCAGCTCTCCAGACTTTCTAGACATTGCATGGCAGCTCGCCGCAGGCCACACTTCCCCGCTGCTCTGGTGTGTTTTTGGCGGTAAAAACACCAGACTTTCACCCAGGAGACCGCTGTTGGTGTCCCGTGTGAAACCAGAAGTCATCGTTGATTTATTTGTCACGTAACTTCCGTACTTCCCCAGATGTTTTAACAGGACAGAGTGACGTAGTATACAGAAAGAGAGACTAAGTCTGCGTAGGGAGACTACGTCACCTGTCCTGGATCACCATTACGTGGATAACAAACAAATTGGTTAGGTGAGTTATGTACAGATTATAGTGCAATACTTTTTGTTGGTATAGCTACGAACAATAGATGAGAACTGCCTGAGCAGGAACATTCAGCTTCAATGGCTAGAAATCAAATTTAAGACATTTTTATAAATCTTTTTTATTCCCAAGTACATTAAAACAATATTCAGACAAATAATAAATATATTGTTGAGTCTCCTCCACACCTGTAAATCTGCTTTACATCCCTTAATGAACAGTGAAACAACAGCTGGTAGCTAAATCATTGCATGTTTAAATGAGCTTCACTGAAATACTGCTGGAGTTTAGTATCTTTGTCCTGGTCCCTGATTCAGAGGCGGTTCTGTCCGGCCAACATGTGAACATAATGTGTGCAGGTGCAGATAGAACATGTTCTATAACATGCTGAGGTTAATTTATCAGGTGCTGTTGACTCTGCAGGTTTAGTCGGAGCGTTACAGTGTACGGGGCTTGTAAAAGAGAAAGGCTAGTGCAGGTGCAAAACCCCGTGATATAGGTCAACCTGAAGGAGGAGGAGAGGGCAGGGTTGTGTATGTAAGCAGGAATAAGAGTGGATGCTCTTTATCTAGATCTCCGTGTGTTTGTGAGTGGACTGGTTTAGCTATCATTGTGAGACCAACTCGATGTGTCAGGACATTTACACTAAAGTCCACGTTTGTATCATCCTCCAAGGAGGTTGTTTTTAGTCCTTTTCACCTTTTCAGTCGGCATAAACTTGCTTTGATTTGTCACTACTTCTAAAGTAATTACTTATTATTGTTTTCCTTATGTGTAATTGCACTGTATAAGTTGAAAACGTCCAAAATAAACTAAAACTAAACCATTTTCTCCTATAAAAGAATCATTTAAGTCAAACAAGCTGCAACTTTGGAAGTGTTTTAAAGAATTGTATGCTTTATTTGCTTCGTTTGCTTTATGCTTCACTAACCTCAGTTTGTTTTTAATCTTCCAACTACTGTATTACGTTGCTCCCTTATTTCTATTGTGCATTGAGCTCAACAGTAAACGCCCACTTTTTGAACAGCTCCGGTTCTGGAAGTGAATATTAGAACATTATTTACTCCCTTGACGTTTCAGAAAGTCCTGATATAAAGTGTTTTAAGCACGGAGCCAAGCCATCCAGCCATGAGAGGAATTGTGACCATAAAACATCTGATTCAGAGAAAAAAAATTGGAAAACGGAAAAAAAAAAAGGCTGTAGACTGTATACAGAAATGATTTTAAGAGTGAAGGAACTACTCATCCCATGAACCATTGCGAATGGCGACTCGCCGCCTCTGGAAATCTTCGAAAAAACATTTAAAGTAACTGCTGCATACCTTATCTCTCAACTCAAATGTTTTCAGAAACACATTTCGGTGAACAATTTTTGTGATATAAGAGAAAGTTTTTGTTCGTTCCATTTCAAAATCAGCATCCAGCAGCAGAGCTACGCTTCCGCCATTTTGGACTGAAAGCGACTACCGGACACCAGTAAAACGTCCGCCTAAAAAGTGCCATACAAAAGTAAAAGAAAAAGAAATCTATTCTATTGTCTTATTCAACCAAAATGGCCTGTGTTGAACATTAAAATAATAAATATTATAAGCGTTTTCAGTCCAAAATGGCGGCAGTGGTTTCATCTCTTTGCTTCTATTCTCTTAGACAGAGCAGCATGTAGGAGCACATACCCTCACTAGCCTTTCGCGGGTGCGGTAAACATTTCCATGGTAACAGCGAGCTCCACCAATCAGAGACGTCGCTGTTACACTTGGGATTGTGGGTAGTGTAGTACTTCTCCATGGCATCGTGAATAAAACATGTTTTTCTTTAAAACACTTCTACAGGAGCATATACCATCAGTTCACAGTATCACAGCTCGTAGTAAGACTACTTTGGATGGTTACGACATTATGGCTGATAATCAAAATCATTCAGAATATTAATGGGATTTTCACTTCTGGAACTTCACTGTTGAGCTCTATTGCAATTATTATGATTAAGTGTTTTTTAGTTTGCATGCTGACATTTCAATTGTTGCCACATTTTCAGTGTGAACACTCAACATAACCACAGTAAAGATTAGTGTTCTGTTGTTTAGGTTAAAAATTTGAGTTAAAAGCAGAATCAGGATTAAAGGTAAATGTTAGATTTATTGGAGGCAACTTCAAATAATAGCGTTGGATAGCTTCAGGCCAGGCATGTGTTAATATTGGAGTAACATGTAGCTGTGTGTGTGGTTTGTGACTGGTGTGTGCAGCAGTAACTGGAGAGACTCTGTGGCCCGCCGGCCCTCCCGGTGCGTTGACTGATCTCGCAGTGACTGAGCGGAGAGCGGAGATGAGACACCTTAGGAGCACAGAGATGACAGGGGCTTTGATAATTGGACTGAGAACATCAGGGATTTTTTCAG
Source organism: Adelosebastes latens (assembly GCA_916700685.1). Taxonomy (NCBI): domain Eukaryota; kingdom Metazoa; phylum Chordata; class Actinopteri; order Perciformes; family Sebastidae; genus Adelosebastes; species Adelosebastes latens. The sequence goes on along the minus strand of CAKAKR010061067.1, from coordinate 11,642 downwards.
CAGATGAAAGCGGGACGAGCGCCGCAGATGAATGTCCGTTTGGTTCGTAGCAGCTGAATTCAGATAGATGTGTTGCTCTCCGCCAAGCGCTGTTGGTTTTAAAGGGAATTGATGCTGCGCTGGTAACTCGCTGTTTGCTACCTCTTATGTGTCACTGCGTGGACGAGAAAACCGTCTTTAAACAGAATTTCTACGTGGTATTGTCACCGCTTTGGACAGTTTCGATCGATATCTGCAAACACGAGCAACTCTGAGCCAGAGTTTGAAATCTACAGTTGTGATGTGTCATGTCATGAGGAAGTGTTGTGTTGGATTCAGGGAAAAGTAAAGAATCACAGAAAGTTTTCCTCCAAACTATTTACAGTTATTTTCCGTCTCTAAACTGCTCTGATACTGTAACAGTTTGTATTTGCTTCTAGATTAATTAATAGGGATGCACCGATACCACTTTTTTTTTCAGACCGAGTACAAGTACTTACATTTCGGTACTCGCCGATACCAAGTATCGATACGAGTACTTCTCTGTGCCAAAAGAGCCTCGTTAACAGCCAGCTGGAGGGTGTGAGCGACACACGGCAGGCTGGGGAGTCCTGCACACGAGGCGGTGCGCCGCGACCGGCTCTAGGTTGGCTTGGAAAGGCCCGGGGCGAAGGTGCTTCCCGGGCCGTGGACAAAGTGCTCGCTGCACCCACTCTCCCCGCCGGGGAGGGATGGGGCCCCCTGCTCCCAGAGCGACTGTCGACCGGGGCTGACTGTCCTTAGTGCGCCCCAACCGCGTCGTGCCCCCAGGGCGGGGCTCAACCCACGTAAAAGGCGCCAGGGGTCTGCGGCGATGTCTTGAAACACGGACCAAGGAGTCTAACACACGCCCGAGTCAGAGGGTGCGAACAAAACCCCGTGGCGCAATGAAAATGAGGGCCGGCTGAGGTGGGATCGCACCATGGGCCCGTCTCGCCCGCACTGTCGGAGAGGTGGAGCGTGAGCGCCGCGATAGGACCCGAAAGACAGTGACGAGAGGTCATGGTGCTGTAAAGTGGTATCGGTGCCGTTGTATCATACCGTTTTGTGAGTACGAGTACATGAGCACAGTATCGGACGCGATACTGGTATCGCTATCAGTGCATCCCTAGATGCTAGTTCTAAAATGAAACCAGATTCAGAAGAGGCATAGACTATTTGTCGCTTAAAATGTTTTCAGAAGTAGATTTTGGTGGATTGATTAGACGGAATAACAGGCCGTCATGTTGTTTCCTGTTTGAAAACCAGGGATCAATCAGGTGCGTTCCATGATAGGGTACATGCATGGCCAGCTGAGAAGAGCAGTGCGTCCCCTAGTGTCCTCGCCGGACCTGGTGGACATGTAGCGCTGGATTTAACATTATAGACATGACCACTGACTATTAGTGGAACAATTTAGCCACAACTTCACCGACTGACCAACACGGTCCAGACATATACTCTGTCTTGTTTTTTGAGCTGTTGTGATGTAGAAAGATGGACCCAAACACA
>CAKAKR010061066.1:78483-102239 GCA_916700685.1 Adelosebastes latens | reverse complement strand
GTAAAAGTTTCCCTAAGGGTGGCTGCAGATCATTGAAATCAAAAAGGTTGATCCCCTTTAAAGAATGTGCTCAGCATGTCAGTCTACCAATGATATTATGAGCCCCATTATCTATGAAGTGGACACTAAAATGTAAAAAACATTATCAATTATCCTCTGGGGATAAGGAATATCCTATTATTTCCTGAGAAATATATATATGTATATATATATATATATACGGATATATACTGTATATATACAGTATATATACAAAACATTCTCACTCCCAAGTCGTATGGCAGCTTGATCAGTGGCCCTATGCTTCAAACTATGATGCTCTACCTCTCTAGCATCAGTTTTGTCCGTGTCATGGTCAGTTTCCGCTTGTTACATGCATACACTGTCTTTTCAAAATAAACTTCACAGGTTCACAGGAAGGTGGAGTGTTCACAGGAAACAGCTTTAGGTTTAGGCGACAAATCTACTTGGTTAGGTTTAGGAAAAGATCATGGTTTGGGTTAAAAATAAGTATGTTTGTTACATAGTAAAGTAGGCTACGTTACTTACACGACATTGTAACGTTACCTACTTAACATACTTTACTACAAGTTACAAAATGATACGTAGTTTAAAATAAGTGCACATTGACTTTTGGTTTCACACACCGGTCTACTGGGTGAAAGTCCACCCCGACCTCTTCCCTACGCGGACTTTATCGCTCTTTATACTACTTAACCTGACTTCCTCCTTTACTCCCGCCATAACTACGGCCACATAGAGCGTCATAGTTTGACACGTAGGGCCACTGACAAAGCTGCCGTATTTGACGACTTGGGAGTGACAACAGGCTGGTATATCTGTACATAGTAGTTAAATGTTCATGTTTACCATGTCCAGCTTTGTTGTCTTTGTTGGCTTTACGTCTATTTCTGTGCAATCATTGAGAGCAAAGAAAAAGCGGAGTCAGGTTCCTTCTCTTCGTCAGCATCAGTGTTGGATGGACAGACCGACACACCAGGCTGGATTACTATTACCAGAGGCCCCAGAAGCCCCATTCACTGCATGTCTAATGGTTGTACAGGATCTGATTAATAAAAATGTATTTAGGGATTTCCACCACTAAAGTCCACTATAAAGTAAGGAAGGTCTTCCTTTACTATCTAAACTTGTGGTCCTATCTTACAGTAAAGAATTTAAACCTGTCAGCTCCATTAAAACTGAAACCTCCCCTACACCTTTCTGACGTCGCAATTTCTGACACATACTTGTGCATGTGTAAAAAAGATTAGAAATGGTATCCAACTAAGGCAGAAACAAGGGCCTCTTGTAACATTGTGAAATAATGTCAAAATCTGAACAACTATAAACAGTTTTGATCGGAAAACACGCCGTACCAACTAGTTCTGATCGAGTATACCCCGGCCCTTAGTTTATATTTTATTTTTTTAATTTAACCTTTATTTAACCAGGTAGTACTCATTGAGATTAAGAATCTCTTTTGCAAGAAAGACCTGGCCAAGATAGCAGCATTTAAACATACATTAAAGTTTCAGATGCCACAACATAAAACAAATGCAAAATAAATACATAGCATAATATCATACAAAACACATTATTGTGTACATATTGTGCTCACATGGTGCATTTTCCTAAATAAACTAATCAAATTGCCTTAAACTAATGGATAAACAGAAAAAACATCATGTGGCCGTGCCAGTAACAGAGCAAACATTCATACGTTTTCACTTTTAAAATATGCTTTTTTTATATTCTTTCCTTTATTCTCTCAACATTCCTTTTATGATTATACGTTCAATGTGAATGTGACAATGATGCTTATCATCTGATATCGTGTGTCAATTTTGTGACACACTGTGACCCGAAACGTCTCTGTTAGCTGCTGAGTCGCCTGTTTGATCTGCATTTGGATATGTTCTTCCATACAAATCAGAGTGGTGGTTTACCCACTGAGCATCAGTGTTTGTCGCCGTGTGTCACAGACTACGCCACTGTGCAAACATTTTGTGGTGCGATCAGGTTAAGAATTAAAATAGAGGGAATTGAGGGAAGGTCGTTGAGGTGTTACTGTGTCATATTTGCAAATGAAGTGCTTGCAAATATGGCTTTTAATGTCTACAGACTAGACTGCAATGAAGAATTTGATCAATCCTAGGACCAATTTCCTAAATGGAATCACAATGCAGCCGGAGGGACAATCGAGCAACGCATCGATCCACAAACTGCTTTCATATTCTGGCTGAGATTTAGTTTCACTTCTTTCCTCCCCGTTGTGCCCATGCACAAGACACTCACACTCTCTCTGATTAAAAATAGCTAAATGACACAAACATCTTCCCTAAATGATTATGACTTCTCCAACTGTACGATATCATATAGGAGGAGGCCTAATGCCCATTCAATCGGCAGATAACATTCGAAGCGGGTGCACTGGTATTGTGCATGCTGGCTCACTGGAAAAGGTCACCTGGGACACTTAATGGAACTGGGCCATCGATAATATTATTCATTCCACCAGTGCTTTTTTACTACTGTGACAAGTTAAAATGTCTGCAGTGAAAAAGGTCCATTGTGGTGTGTTATGCCGGTGGCTGCAAACATAGCCTGGAGCCTCTAGCCTGCAGCAGAGATGAGCTGCGGGCTACAGAGATCTGATACGCTCACTTCTTTCTAACTCCACAACTCAAGATTCCTTTCATTTTCAAACTTGTAGTCTTCAACCCCAACCGACGCTGACTCAAGTGACATCACTTTTCTTACATGCAGTCAACTATTCGGTACTGCATCATTCGCTAGTAGACTAAAAAGATATGTTCTAGATTTGGAACTTAAAAGCTTACTTCACTTTGTGCATTGAGCTCAGTAATGTCAGTAAGTGGCACTGATCATTCCATCCAGCCACCACTGGTCAACACCCACATGTAGGCTGTAACATTAACATTGCCATGCCATTACAAAGACATTTTAAAGTCTCTAGCGTTAGCGTTAATGTTATTTACACGCAAATCAATGATGCTTGCTTGTTTCGTGACGGTGAGATAAATACTTTTTCACCTGTTCGCTTCCTTCCACAAAGTGGTTCGCTTCCTTTTAACAAAGTTTTTTGCAATCCAGGGTTATGTTGGGTGGGTGAGCCCTGCATGCTTTACAGAAGAGTCATCTTATTCACCTCTTCAACACCAAGCCAGTCTATTTTACATTTTCATGTTCATGTTCATCCTTGAGTCCAACATTTGTGCCAAATTTGGCAAAATTCCCTCAAGGCGTTCCTTAGATATCGCGTTCACAAGAATGGGTTTGGACAGACGTACGGACGGACAACCCAAAAACATAATACCTCCAGCCATGGCTATCACGGAGGCATAATAAAATTATGGCTCAATGGAGGATTAGGATATTGGCCTAAACTAATCTTTTTGAAATCTTTGGAACAGTCAATCACGGATTTTAGGGGCATTCTGGGATTTCTTGGGACATTGTTGCACTTTGCCCCCCCTTAATTTCTGACATTGATCAAAAGTACTTATGCAAGTTAGTCAAAACACAAGTTGCAAGCAAGGAGCTGTAGTACAAATCTAGATTTCTTGAGTTTATTATTGTTGGAGAACTGCTGACCATGCAAAGTCAATTTCCCCTCCTACTGTAGAGAATCATGAAAGCTTTTGTTTTGTCTTTGGATAATCAGGAGGATAAATGAGGACAGCAAAGAGAGGAGAAAGACGAGCAGGAGGAGGATGATGAGGAGGACGATCAATGTTAGCAGGAAGGTGAAACCTGTGAATGTGTAGTCTGGCTGTGACCCCAGCACACTGATACAGCACAGGCCTGTATCGACCCAGCCCTGTCTATTGACCAAACTGACATGTTGGAAGGTTACAGTGGTGCTGACAGGGAGTACGCTGCCCTGTTCCTGCTGCAAAGCATTCAAACCTGCAAGTATGGGAACAGCACATATACTAACACACCTGTACAAACTCATATAAATGTGTGTTAACTACGATAAAAGTGTCCAACCTTCACATTTTCAACTAAACTAAAGACATAAAAGTTAATCTGGTAAAACATTACTGTCATTTGAGAATGATTAAACAGGAGTAGCCTCCAGTCAAAACAGTTGTTTAATGTCTTCTCTGGCTCTGAACGAGCTTTGTCAAGTCTGAGACAATCAGTAACCCTGATGATGTCAGTTTGAGCCTGGAGACTATAAAAGGTCCAGGTAAGCCAATATAAAACTGAAATAACTTATTAAAAATACAAATTCAAATCCATTTTTTTCAAATGCATAATGCTGCTAAAATGAAAATGAAAAAAGGCAAATATCTTTCAGTGTAGTCCCATAATAATAATGAAATTGAATGTAAAACCATTTTATCATATATGACAGATACTCATCATCTTCCTCTACCTCCTCCTAATTCTCCTAATGGCATTTGTAAGATTCCACCACGCCAAAGGAAAATAACCAATCAGAGCCGAGCTGTCCGTAAAGCAGCTGTCAATCACTGCTCTGCGAAACTCTGGTCAAACTGTCAAACTATAGGCAGCACTGATCAAATATGAATTGGGTTGGGTATCCAAGTTGGTACTTTAAGAGTACTGACCGAATTACATCGCTACTACCGAGTACCGATTCTGTGCCAAATTTTGGTACCTGAGAGCGCATCTGGGCGTGTCCGCGGCAGAGAAAGAGAGGGAGTGGGTCACAGTTAAGTGGCGAACTGAAAGCGATCACAGGTGTGGTGAACGTTACACTTTTCAAAACGCAACGCATGCTGCAATATTTATAATGTAAATGCAAAGCTGGCCAGCGCAACACTCCTCCGAGTGTGTCAGACTATGCCCTGGTAACTGACTGACAGGCTCGAAGTTGCAGGGAGGAGTGTGTAAAATGTTGAAATTGAGAAGTTAATACTAATTTTTACAACTGGAATTTCATTTTTGTTATTACAGAGAGAGTAAAGTACCAAACAAATTTACCGTTGTGTACCGGTATCGGTTCTAATGTGAACAGTACCCATCCCTGAATATGAATCAATATTCTGTTACTGTAATGTCTATTTCTCTGCTCAAATGTTTTCAGAAACATCTTGTAGTGTACTGTTTAGCTGTAAAATGAGAAAGCTTGCCATGGCCAGTGGTTGGTGTTGGGTTTTGGCTGTTTTCAACATGGCTGCCGGGTTACAAACTTTCTCATTTTACAGCTAAACAGTACACTACAAGACTGCTTGGCTCCGATTGGTTGTTTTTGTTTGGCCGTGGTGGAATCTTGCAAATGCCATTAGGAGCACCAGGACGAGGCAGAGGAACATGATTTTTTTTTTCTCAGATGATCTGTCTCATGCACTACTGTAAGGATATAGTGATCGTTTTACAAAAATAACTTCTTATCATATTTGGTCAAAGTTACCGACTGCAGCTTTAAAGCATATTGGTTCCTACGCAGCTATGATGTGTGTTTAGTACAAAATATGTGATGAACAATAAAGATTTGGAGCTTTGCTAAAAACATTCAGGGCTTATGCCCACTTGTAAATGACGATTAACTTCTTGGAATAAATATAGATCGCTAAATACAAATCCTCCTGATACTTCCGTTTTTTTAACTGTTAATTACACAGGTTCACAGGAGGCAACAGCATGCTGGGAGACAGCAGCTATTTTCTGCTCCCCTGAAGTCAAACAGGCCACAATTAATCAAAGAGACAAACCAACATCAGGAGAGGAAAGAGCAGATCTCTAGCTGAACTTCTCGTGTCTTACGTGTCTTCGGTTTATATGGAGGTCGATGGAGAACAGAAAATTCATAAATGAAGTCACAATTCACAAATAAAAGAAAGAATTAAAAAGATACATGAGAAAGTGAATAATAAAGTGTAGTACTCATTTTAGCTCTTGAACCAATTTCCCATTCAACAGCTCAAACTATCAGCACCCCCCCAACAGAGGCTAATTTGGGTAAAGTGACCCGTTGAGTAACAGGATATTGAAAACCAAAGCAGTTAAAATGGAACAGAGAAACAACGTGTGATTTAACAGACCACTGCATGAAAGAAATAAATGTAGTGAAAAATTGTGTGTCACAGAAACAGAACAGAAAGTAAAACATGTAAAAAAAAAAAAAACTCAAAGGTGCAGTTTTATAGTTTTACAGGTGAATTATGTGTTTAAATATATTAAAAGTAGATAGGTACAGTAAAGCAAGAGGTAGAGCTGGTGGAGATACTTAAGTTACAAAAAAAAACAGGTCAGCTGAATCACCAGTTTTGAGGTTTTTGTGGGACTCTGACTGACCTACAGCAGTGTACAATATAAACAGTTGAGTGTGTTGGTGGAATACCTGGTGACGACAGGGAGTCACACACACGCATAGAGTGTGAGGCTGCTGGGAGTGCAGGCAGTGTGTGTTTAAGCCATCCAAGTGCCTCAGCACATACACCTCTGAGCTGTACCACTCCCTACAAGGAAACACCAGGGTCAGCACTCTCTCTGTCTTAATGCTGCACACGTGTGCACACACACACACACGCACACACACACACACTGGGACAAAGACACACGGACAGATTTGCACACATGGAGCAGCTACATCTATTCAACAGTAAATCAATACATCTATAAACACAAACATGTAAATCACACAGCGAGTTGTTGGAAGGTGTATTTTTGAATGGGATTTCTAATAAATATCTGTGTGTGGAAAAACTAAAACTGTCTAAAAAAAGTTAATGAACAGGATTAATATGTTTATTACAAAGGTTGGTTCTATAATTAGTTTCACTCCTGACTGATTTAGAAAAGGTCTCCGTGGAAAGAATCAGGAGGGAAGTTCAAACCAGACTTCATTACATTACATTACATTATTAAACAGCTTTGTTGAATACTCGATTCTGATCGGTCAATCATGGCGTTCTACAGTCTGTTATTTCTTTATAGCAGACCGTTGCTATGTACAGTATAACAGACCGTTGCTATGGGCGCAGTTCTGATGTCGGACTCTGGCAGACCATTTTTGTGTCAAATTATTGATTTCTTAAGTAAGTAGCCGTGTAATATGCGGGATAATGTACAGCTAGCTGGTCATTGTTGTGAAAGAAACCCCTTAAGGGCGATGAGAGCAGCATCGCCCTGTCAGGGTTTCTTTCACAACAATGACCGGCTAGCTGTGCATTATCCCTTACTTAAAGCTGGAGTAGGCAGTATATTTTTGGCATCATTGGGCAAAAATTCCCTAATTACCTTTCAGCATATTGTAATTCAAGTGGTCTGAGAGAAAACTAGAAAATCTAGCCCGTGACGGGAGACTTTGGCCAATCGCAGGTCATTTCAGAGAGAGAGTTCCTATTGGCTGTTCTACAAATGCAGATGTGTGTACACGCGGACGGGCGGAATATCAACTACCTAAAAAAGGAAAACGGACTTATCAACAAGAGTCAGACAATATCGGCGAAGCGTTTCAGAGATGGAGTGAAAATGTTGCTGTATTTTAGCCTTCTGCTCATGGCTGCAGCCAGCGCTGTGAGCTATAGCCTCACGGCTATGGTGGCTATACGGCAGTAGCTTGGTGAAAGCATCATTTTTTCTCCATCTCTCTAATGTTGGTTTAGAAGCATAAATAAATAACATGCAAGTAAATGTAATGTAAGTAAATTAACTTTCATTCTCAACTTTTAGTAGAGTAAAATTGGATTGAGGTAGCAGTAAATCACAGTACACATCCCACCTCATTCCGCCTTCGCCTCTCACTCAGAGCTGTATTCACATCCACTCACAGCCCCAAGCACAAATGAATGCACAATCACACAGTATTTGGATTCTCTGCATCTCAGTAACACACATGCAAGCACGCATACACACACACACAGGCAGAGGCAAGCCCATCCTGTATCTCAGTTTTGTCTGTCACTTTGGATCAGAACATACCACTACATCCCATCGCTCACCCTCTATGTGTGGGGCATTGGAGACAAAGAGAGCAGTAGCAGTATCACATTCTACATACCTTTCACAGTAGACACTGAAAACTGACAGATCCCTATCGGAACCTTTGTCATACATGTTTATACAAAACAAGACAGCACGACAGAAAGTAAAGGAGGAAGAAAAAAGAAAGAAGTGGTATCAATAGAGAGAATGAAGATTAGAGGAGATTCCAGAAAGAGAAAGGAGGACAAGGTGTCCTAAAGAAAGGGAAAAAAAGGAGTACGAACGCCCAGAGAAACATAGTCGCACAACTTGTTAGTGTATGCGATCAGACAGCCAACTCAAGCATTAATAAAGCTAGGCTGAGGCTAACCAGGACTAACAAAAGTTACAGTATCTCAAATACGGGACAGAGTAATGGAAACACCTGGTGAAAAAAAGGGACTTTCATTGTGACATGACTAAATCACAGAATAGAAGCACAACGGCAGGCCTGAGGCAGCTGTGAGAGGTCCGACGCTTTCATGTAAAAAGATAAATGCAACACGGTGCAACTGACAAGGTTACATTGTGGTTAAATGTGGGTGGCGGGATCACAAAGTGAACTATCTGGAAAAATGACAGCTTATGCAAAGCATAAGATGCACAGCAAACTTATTTGTCAGCGTGCTGTTGGACTGATGGACACCACAGTCCTGCAATGCAATGCACATGGACATAGAAAAAAACATAAAACAGACTGTGGACGAGGATGTAGCGGCTCCAAACACAGAAAATACGGAAGTGAACCAATCAGGACAAGTGGAGCCAGGCACAGAGGGAGTTCGCATAGGCGAGTGCCTGGTGGCCGTGTCCGTACACCCAGTTGTGCTCAACACAAGGGCAATGAACTGCCTGATTTAGACCCACACGTGTTTTGTTATTTAACTTCTGTGCTAGTAGTGCCCTGTCCATATCAAACACCATGTTCAAGCATATCAGATCATGTCGGATCAGAGCTCTAGAAAGAGCTGGAGGTCATGGCCGGGGAGAAGACATCTGAGCTATACCTTGCTTGCTTGATGGACAGACAGACAATAATGGATGGATGAATGAACAGATGGATGGACCAACCTTATGGATGGATAGATGGATAGATGGATAGATCGATGGATGGATGCAACCCAGATGCCAGAAAAATGTTGTCATTGTACGTTTCTGCAAACCATGGATACGTTAAAGCTTGGCGTTTGTGAACCAAAAAAACATGAACACACACACAAATATATTTCATATCAACATTTATACATATGTGTATATCAACGTTATAGTGTTTTGAGGTGCTTTTGCCATTTCGAAACTGCATTCTCAATTAGGTTTAGGTAACAAAACTACTTTGTTAGGTTTATTAAAAGATCATGTTTGGGGTTAAAATAAGTACAGGGTTTGACAATAACCATGACCCGATGGCCCGTGGCCACAAAAAGTTACTCTGTGGCCACCAAGTTTTATCAGGTCTCTCTTGAGAATGAGACAGCGTGTCTCAATGAGATTACAGTGTTTTCTAATGGAGTGTCCTAACTGGCAGCGAGCGACGCAGCGACGCAGTGACGCAGCGCTGCACGGCGAGACTGAACTTTTGTCGGATGCCCTGTTTCTATTTCTTCTTGTCGCTCACTTTGAAAGCCGGTGGGCAGCACAGTTCTGCTTGGCTAAATAACGGAGCTAACAGCTAATGTTAACAGAGGTTCCATTGAGTTACATTATGATGCGTTCAGGATCTATGAGTATTGAGCGAGGTAAATTTATAACATTATCATGATACGTTCAAATACAATCTTTTTGGCGAGAAACTTGAATAAGCACCGACACAGCAATATAAAGTAGATATTAGAGAGAGAAATGTGACGTATTTAACTTTCTAACACTAGCTCTAAACAGTTTGTAATACAAATATTTAATTAAAAATACAATCATTTATTTCCTAATCATTTGAATTGTGTTTTTATGCAAAAAGATTTTTTTTTGTAGTGTGTGCACTAAGAGACTGTGAGAGAACAAACTGTTAACGTCACAGTTAAAGAAGGCTGTGTTAAGTTGCGTTAAATTGCCTGTTCTGTATGGTTTTTACATACGTTTACATTTGGGCCACCAAAAATGTACTTTAACCACTACATTTAGGGGCTTGGTGGCCTGTGGGGCCAGTGCTTAAAAATATTAGCATCTATCCCTGAAGTATGTTACTTTTGGTTTCACACTGGACACAAACACCGGCTTCCTGGGTGAAAGTCCTGTGTCTCACCCATCTATCCACCGATCTACGCTCTACAGGGAATTTAATTAACATTCATTTTGAAAAAAAACAAAACGTAATAAGTTTTGAGGCAATGCAGAATGCAATTTCGTTGTATGGGAACAGACATTTTAAGAGACCAGGCTGATTGATGAGTGGATGGTTGAGGGGGGGTTAAAGAATGGATGGAAGGACGAATGGACAGACAATAATGGATGGACGGATTAACAGATGAATGGACCATTCTCTTGGATGGATGCAGGGCTCCAGACTAACTTTTGACATTAGTTGCACAGGTGCACCAGCACATCATTTAGGTGCACCCAACATTTTTCACTGCGCCTTTTGACGCCACAATAATAGCTACACTTTAAGCGTTTTGTTCGTTCCCGTACATATATGCATTGGTCATTTCTTGACACAATATGTAGCCTAAATAGTTATAAACAGGAATTAAGGTGCAGATGGGTGTAGGTATCTTACCGGGGGACTGGGGAGACAGATGATGTTGGTCTGGGCTGTTCAGGGTCGGGGACTATCGGTACTAATGATATTTTTGTGATTTTGCTCGAGGAGGAGTACAGGGTGCAGTTTCACACACAAACACACAGAGACAGACCTGCTAAATGTCAGGCGCACCGGTGCGACCAATGAAAATGTTTAGTGTCATTTAGGGCGGCTGTGGCTCAGGGGGTTGAGCGGGTCGTCGACCAATTGGAAGGTCAGTGGGTCGATCCCCGGCTCCTCCAGTCCACATGTCAAAATGTGGGCAAGGTACTTAATCCCAAATTGCTCCTGAAGGCTGTGCCATCGGTGTGTGAATGAGTATTTAGATTAGATCCTGATGGGCAGGTTGGCACCTTGCATGGCAGCCTCTAACATCAGTGTATGAATGTGTTGACATGTAGAGTAAAGCGCTTTGAGTGGTCGGAAGACTAGAAAGCCGCTATATAAATACAAGTCCATTTACCATTTACTTGACAGATTATTCGTCGCACTCTGGATGGATGGATGGATGGATGGATGCTGGATAGATGACGGATGGATGAAGGACAAGGAGCTCCTAATGTGGTTGAGTATACTGTAGGTCACACACCGTATGTCCTTTGCAGGATTACCTTCTGAAGCGACTAATCTCAAGACTCTATGAAGACATTCTCTCAATGTCACATCTTTAGGCAGGGCTGGGCTTTACAGTGTGCACACACACACACACACACACATGTGCAGATACCTTAGGGTTAGAGTGGCATTTTCTGCAGCAGATCCACTGTTCAGGGAGAGAGAGCTAATTCACCGCTGTGCTGATAGACAGATAAACAGACACTTGCGGATAACACTATGGATTTTTGTTGATAAGCAGATACTGTTACTTATTTGCATGTTACTATCTTCAATATGAATTGAATAGATATGTCACATTAGCATCAGGTCGTAACATCAGATTCTGTTGTATAAATTGAGGATTGTATTGCAGTAGACACACCCCTCTGCTGTGCTGTGCCCTGTAGAAGCAGCAGTCAGCAGATCTCAGTTTGAACCTGCTCTCCACAATCCCCAAACCTCATATCCATTCATGAGGCTTTTGACATTTAGGCTCTGTCAGTATCTGCAGAAAGAAGTCATCGAAACTCACTTTGCAGTAGACACCAGAGATACCTTCCACACAAGAAGACGTCCTGATGTGACCAGAACTAGAGGGTTCAGGTTCTGTCTGCCTCACTGACTATTTTCACCTTGGTGTGGCTGTGGTAGTAACCTTTACAAATCAGCAGATTCCCCTGCTGCTGTTCCTTTTGTCTGGGATCTTGTTCTATCTCATGTACCAATGTAATTCTAATGCTTGTGTTGCTAGATTTAGGCTGATTTATGTTATGGTTTTGATGAAAAATGCAGTGTTTTGTGGTTTAAGCGTTTGGCCTGAGCTAAGCGTTTTAGTATGGTGTTGATGCTGGAATGGTGTAACCACCGATGTAAAACAGTTTTATATCTATGTATGTATATCTATCTATCCATCTATATCTATGGGTGTAACTCCACAATGGCAAATAGCAAAAGTAGCGGCTCCAACAACTTCTCTGATGGGAAGTTTCTTAATGCAATGCTCTTTCAGACAGATAGCTGACTTCTGTTCCAAATTATTTTGACACAATCCTGTACCTTTGACTTTTTTCGCACACAGCTTCCAATACATCGTTTGTACTGATAGTCCAACTAAGTGATTTGCACACCCAATCAAATATTGGAAATGCTGGGGATGTACCAATCCATTATTTTTTTTAATGAACAGAACTGTCATTGGCCGCCTGGGAAAAACCACAACACCTTCCTTTACTACACCTTATTTATGGCTTATTCCCAACGTGAAACTGGTTAGTACGGCATAAAAACATCTTCCTGCTTCTATACTTTTGGTTCACATTCAAACAATGGTTGCATGTAAAGCGTGCAAGCGTCTGTCCTGCAGTGGTTTGACTTTTGAAAACTAGAGTCAATGGAAATTTGGGACATTGTCTCAATATGTGGGACGTGTGACAAGGGATAAAAATGCTGTGCAGTCCCTCGTAAGGTGGGACAAATGGTCACCCTACCTCCAGCGAAGCAGCCTCCCGGTGGCGGGGAGGACGTAACAAAAACAGGAGTGGTTTTCTCTTTTCTACCACTTTGAATTTTATTCAATAAACAAATTATCAAAATGTACACAGACCCTGTACCTTCAAGGTGATTGACCAGCCCTCGGGGCAGCTCTACTTCTTGGTCCTCTCATGTTGGACTGAGGACAGACTGGACGCTACAGTGACTCACTATCGCCTCTCGAGGTTACGAGTGGTAGATATCTCTGCAACACCATACACAGATGTCTTTGACATAACGTCAACGCTGTAACCTCTTCACATCTGCTGATAATGTTAGTTCATTTTTTAAATGTTTTAAACTAAAATTCCGGCCACATCTAATGCAAGACCAAAGCTGGGCCACTCTGCACGTGTCATATCGAGCAAATCTGCTGCAGAGGTTCTGCTACAAACAGTGTAACAATACACACTCTACTACACCGCCTCAGAGCTGACCTTGTAATCTTTCTGCTTATGGTAAATACTGCTTGTTCTGATCCTGAATCGGTGATTAAGAGTCAAAGAGCAACTTCTGCCTCCAGCCTGTGCCTCTGCTGTCTGTCAAGGTCACTGTGTCAGTGTGTGTGTGTGTGTGTGAGAGAGAGAGATTATGCTTATGGGATAGTAGCAACCTGCTGAGGAAGCCGAACAGAGGAGTGGAGAGAAAGAAAGAGAGAAGGAGAGAGAGAGAGACTACTGCAGTGCGTCTGAGCAGAGAGAGAGAGAGTAACATCATGAATATTGAAACCTGATTTTACCTCTGTCTCCACCTCTCTCTCTCTCTCTCTCTCTCTCTCTCTCTCTCTCTCTCTAAATCAGTTTCTTCATTGGCTGCTGCCCACTTTATTTTTGGAAAGGTGTGAAAAATGTCTGTCTTGTAACTCTGTCACGCTTTGAGCCTCTACCAAAAATACATTGTACCAAGGTACCAGAAATAGCAGTAGGTATTAAAGAAAGGAAGGAAATTGAGTTGGAAAAGTCAAACATTTCAAATAACAACAGCTGTGCAGTCCTTTCATCTGCAGACAGATAGTAGAACATTTCACTTTTACCCCAAAATAGACATAACTGTAAATAAGGACACATCTGCACTGCACACTGTGTTAGGGTTATGTAAGCCTGTGTGTGTGTGTGTGTGTGTGTGTGTGTGTGTGTGTGTGTGTGTGTGTGTGTGTGTGTGTGTGTGCACGTGTGCGTGTGCGTGTGCGTGTGTGTGTGTGTGAGCACGTGCTGGATAACAGTGGGAGTGGCGTTGCAGAGGGTACAGTAACACGCCATCACCTCATCCATCTGGCCTCCACTAATTAACACTGCTGCAGGAGACGTGCACACACACACACACACACACACACACACACACATATCTCTCTGACTCTGAGAGAGCACACGTGCAGGACAAGAAGCTGAGAGGATTGAAGAGGACGTAATATAAAGGAAGACACCATCGGAAGCTGCAAAACATGAGAAGAGAGGGAGGGAAAGGGAGAAGGTGAAGAAAAGAGGAGAGACGAGGCAGCCCTGGTCTCCTAGAAATTACGTTCCCGTACAACGAAACTGCATTGTGAATTAAGTTTTGAGGGAAACATATTTCGTTGCATTCTCCATTTGTTTTTGATGTATCATAAATACGTTTTGTAAAGATAATCCGCAGAAGTCCGCGTATAGGGGGGGAGGTCGGGTTTGATGGGTCAACAATCACCAGACTTTCACCCAGGAGACCAGGAGCTTTTCGTGTCCTGTATGAAACTAAAACTCAACATTCACTTATTTTAATCATGATAATTAACTTCCAACGTAGGTTAACTTAGATTGTAGGAACACATGGTTGGGTTTATTGGAAAAGATGGTGGTTTGTGTTAAAATAAGTACATTTGTTACGTAAAATAAGTACGCTTGTTACCTAGTTAGTTACGTAACAAAAGAAAGGTAAACGCTGACTTGGTTTGACACGGGACATAAACAGCAGTCTCCTAGGTGAAAGTCCATGTTTGTTTGACCCAGCCATCCACCCCGACCTCCTGCCTACGTGGACTTTCTTGCTCTTTATTCTACATCAGTTGTTCTGATAATGACGCAAAAAGGTTTACATTGGAGTTACTTGAAAGACTTATTAAACACTGAGCAATCGGCGGTATTTGACAAGTGAGAACGGATTGTGTAAACCAGAAAACTAGCTCTTAAACACAGAAAAGTTAGCACCGGGAGACATTTCTAGTAATCATCAACCAAACAACAACTAAATAATTATCTACCTTAAACAACCAAACACTCAACTACCAAATGAACAACAACAACAACCCATCATTATTTGCCACTGAAGAGTTGGGCTACACTGTGCAACTTATTCTAATACTCCTCCATTAAATTATTCGTACATACTGTATACTGTGAAATGTCACTTTATACTGTGGTCTAGTGTGCAGTGTTGTTAGAGCAACATAACAAGTCAAATTGTGAATACGGGAGCGTACTTGGCCAACAAAACTGTGTGAATGGGCTTCAGATCATTTGTAGTGATGCATAGCCCTCCACAGTTATAGATACAGTATATCATAGGAATATGAGACAGTATAAATGATACCTATTGCCCTTTTGATTCCTTGCGAGCTTAATGAACACTTGCAGCACAGTGTGTTAGGCATCTGTATGTCATGATAAAGGCTGCTGGGTTGTTGAATGAGACAGCAGGATGCAGAGAGGAGGAGGAGGAGGAGGAGGAGGAGAAGGCAGGATGGTAGGGAAAAGACAAAGACGAGGTGACCCCCTGAACACTGGGTCAGAGCCATGTTTTATTTTTGGTTTGTATGTGTGTGTGTCAGCGTGGCAGCTGAAAATGTGTCAAGATGGCAAAAAATGTGCTTGTGTGGGTGCCTCCATGTACATGTAAAAAAAAGTGTGTGTGGCATTAGCTGCAGTGTGTTTGTGTGTGTGCATCCTGGTGCAAAAAGGTGTCCAAATGAGGTGGTGCATAATCATTCATTATATGTGAGTTTTCTGCCAGCACACAGGGGCAGCAGGTAAGGATGTGTAAGGTGGTATGAGATGAGTCTGCAGGATTCTCTGCCTTTTTAATGAAATGGCGGAAGCGAGACAGGTCAATACACTGAGCTGCTTTTAATCCAAACTGCAGACAAGACTGGAGCAGAACAGAATTCTTAAATAGAAAGTTTGAGGTGTGCAAGGCAGAAATGTGTGTGTATACTGTGTGTGTATACCGTGTAAATGTGTGAAACAGCTAAAAACTGCAGTCTCCTCAGTCACTATGTAACCTACTACAGGGCCGGTTCATGGACCAGTGAGGACCCTGGGCACGTCTTTTGGAGCACCTCCCCCCTGACTAACATCTGTTAACATATTAAATGTAGACTGTAATTTATGAAGTGCAACTGGGAGAGAAGACCCGCAACTGGCTGAGTATCGGTACTCGATACCTTTAAGGCAGGGGTGTCAAACATACGGCCCGAGGGCCAGAACCGGCCTGCCAAAGGGTCAAATCCGGCCCACTTTGCAAAGTGTGCAGAGAAGTCATTAATTCCAATATTTCAATAAAATGCACTGCTATCCCTAGTTATACACTGGGGGTGTCGCTGTCCTAATAAGACTAGCGGGCCATGCTGGATATGCTATCACAGATCCCACGTGCTTACGTATACAGGCTACGTGACACAGCACTGTCAAGCGTAGGCTACTGTTCATGCAGGAGCCACTGGTGGAAAATGTCAAAATGGAGAAAAGTGGACACAGTGTCGGGTTTTCCAAGAAAAATGGACCACTTCTATTTCTTCATAGAGGTAAATGGGAAGCCAGTGTGCTTGGTATGTTCACAGCACCTTTCAGTGCTAACGGCCAACGGTGCTAACTACAGCAACAGTGCTGACAGAGCTAACAGTGTTAACCTGAGGGGGAACTGGAGGATGGGTGCTACGCTTCTGTGGTAACCGCCATATAAGCACAATGCAGAGCAGTGGGAATTAACTAGCCAATGGGACACACACAGCTTCCATTCACATGATGGGTATCGAATGAAGTACTCTATTGGTATTGGTATTACTTTAAGGGTACCGGTATTGGTACTGGTATCATAATTGTTTTTAACGATATCCAGTCCTACCCACAGCTATACAAAACTGTATCATCTGCATATGAATGAGGCCTCATGTTTCTCACCCCCTTGGACTTCTTTTAGTGATGTCCCCATGTTCCCAGATCTTAGCAATTAACTTGGTGAGTACGATGTCATCATAACTGATGGGAATGAAAAACTACAAAAATAAGACCCAAATTGTGAAGTATAAAAGTGTAAAGTTTGACCTATGGTGGTGGTGGTCATTAACAGTAGGATTTATCCTCTGGGGGCAATGAACACGCACAGCAAAGGTTAGGTCATTCTGGCCAGTACGTACATATTGAGATGTGTGCCTACATGTAGATAGACCAACCAGCCATTCTTTAATCCTGCAGCTAGTGGGGCAAAAACAACTCATCCGAATGGAACTATAAAAAGACATCGACCTGTGGGCAGTATCCGTGCTGCCTCCTCCACTGTTAACACATCTATTCATTCAACATCTACTGTTTCCTCCACCATTTACACACCTGGCTTTCAAATACTATCCTCCCCCCCCAGACACCCCGGGGTCAGCCTGATGGCAACAAGCACCCTCCCTGCTCGAGTGTCCTTGATCTAAAAGAACTGAATCCTGCTCTCGGAGGCTGACTGTGTTAGCTGACCTACCTAGGAAGTAAATCTTCATCTCCTTCACCCCCACTGACTGATCCTCACTCTACTTCTCTGTGTAAACATCCCATGTCTGGTGCCCTCTCCTTGACACGGCCGTCTGCGGAGTCATTAGCAGGAGAGGCAGTTAAGGTTCACTCTCAGAAGTGATCATAAGTCTGCTGTAGAAACACGGGCTGAGGGTTGTACTGGGATACGGTGCTGGCTACACAGTCACAGATTTCAAAATATCAAATATCATGGTAATGCATGGTTCCACTCATTCAGTTGTTCAGAGAATTTATAGAGCAAGAACAATGGAAAACTACTTTAAAATTGATTTTTAAAGTAATATGGTACAAGGTTGTGTACATACAAGTATTGGCTTGATAAAGACTGTGGGATTGTCTGACCTTGAATATTTTTTCAAGGTCATCCAGCTCTGGGCGCCTGAATCATTTAAGAGGCCCCTGCCAATATTCTATTCAATGACTGAGAGCGGCCACGTTGAGCACAAATTGTGCAAAGCTTTCCTGAGTGAGACCAATTCCAAAACACTTTGGAGCCAAACAGCAACTAAAAGGAGTCTCAATATTTACATACACGGTAAGGTATGTCTTGGAAATTCTAAAAAATCATTATTCCATAGGGAAATATTCACGACATATTAAGGAGATACCTTAAGTCTGCGTAGTGAATGCAGCGTGTCAGCAGAGCAGCAGCATCAGTCCTGTGTCAGTATCACACAGGATGTGTTGGGGGCACAGTACAGCTGTTTAAGGTCACAGATTGTAGTTACGCGAGTAAAACGGAAGAAGAAAGACTTAAAGCTTAAAAATACACTGCAGCCTGTGTAGACAGATTAAAATAGAATCTGTTCCATCAGACGCACATGTGACAAACGACTGAAACGCAGCTGGAAGGCCTCCTGTGTAGACGGGATGAAAGGCCTGTGATCAGTGGAAGGATTGTTTTGCGCTGGTGTGAGCCGTTGTCTGCTGATAAAGAGGATAGACGCAACGCATGTGGCAGCTCTACCTTGGCTTTTGCACACTGCTCTTTCAAGCCTCACCGCTGTGCTCAAGTTGAATCAGTTTCACGTTGACCCTGTCAATAGTTTCAATGCACTACCAGGGAGATGACAGCTGTCTCCAACATAACCTGAAAGTGACCTGTGATGGCCCAAAAAGGTTTCATGCACCCAGACCTTTCTTGATAGCTGGGTTTATACACCAATATGTAAACCTACATTTCACTTTGCCTCTATGCTGCGCTTTGCACCCTACCTTCTGGCGGGCGCAGCTCACACTGCTGATCGTGTGTGGACGGCATCAGAAGAAAAGTCTTATTGACTGACAGCTTTGTGTCAGCTTTCCTGGCTGCCGTACTTTAAAAATGTAAAGAACAGCTGTAAGTGGTAAACCAGAACCCAAGGCCAAGCTTCAAAACATTTCTTCAGAAACCTCTGGGGGACATCACAGTTACTGTACTATAGAGAGCCTAAGTTCCGCCCCGTCCGATGGACCACCATGGGACCTTATTTTGGAAAAAAATATGAACGGTATTCAACGGTGAGAGAAAAATATTTTTTTTTATCCCGTTTGAATTGCTCCATGAATCCCACATATGATGTTTGTCACTTTAAAACATAATTTTGCAAGTCAAGAAAAGTCGCAGTTTGTCATAAAACTGTTGAAGGATCAGACTGTGAAAATGCGTAACACACCCAAAAGTCGCGTAAGTGACGTCTCTCTCTCTGAAGCTACGATGTCTGTGTGTTTCCTCCTGGGATGAATCACACCAGCAACGGGTCTGATCCTTCTATCTCTTCCCGGCTGATAAAAAGACCAGGAGTTGCTGGATAAAACACATCAGGTAAGATAACGTTTAATTTGTGCGTGGTCATAGCTAAGCTGGCTAGTGTTGGTGATGTATGTTGTGCGAGACACCATATGTGTGATTTGGCTGAATTGAAACGGGATCAAAAACATATTTGTCTCTCTCCGTTGACTACCATTCATATTTTTTCCGACATGTTGTCCCATGGTGGTCCACCGGAAGGGGAGGGACTTCACCTCTCTATGCTTGTGTGTTTGTGTAGTCGATGAGATGAAACAGTGTAAATAGGACGTAGAGGGATCAGCCACACCGTCATGGTCACTCTCTGACTGTTTAACATACAGCCTGCTGCTGATTATCCCTTATTGACAGCCCTCTGCTACTCTTATGAGGTATACCTGTGTGTGTGTGTGTGTGTGTGTGTGTGTGTGTGTGTGTGTGTGTGTGTGGCAGTATTATTGTAGTGTGTTCCAGTGTGCAGCAGTGTGTAAATGGAGAGATAGTGGATACTGTAGCCAGTGGGTGACCTTAGGGTGCCATCTATCCACACGGCCAAATGGATCAATCGATGGAGGAACATTAATCCGTAGAAGCGCTCGCCTATAGCCCCGACAGGACAGGACTGATTAGAATAAGAAATATGGACCCACCCACCCCTGGCTAATCCTCACACTCTGCCACAAGCACACACACACACACACACACACACACACACACACAAAATAAAGAGGACACCCCCCCTCCCATCTCCAGTCTAGGGTGTCACTGTGCTGACACAGTCTTCACTGCGCAGAGAGCCACAGAAAACACTCTTACTGTCTCCAGCCCCCCCACACACATGCACTGCAACCCTGAACTTATCTAGACATTACCTGGAGGAGCTGTATGTGAGAACGCAAGTCATTCGGACCGGACATTAAACAGACTTTATCCTGCCAGCTCCCCAATAGGCTGCAAAGTCTGTGTAATGTCCGATTGAGCCCAAAGTGTAAATAGAGCCGGTCATTGTCCACAGAATTCACAGTGAGCGAGACTGCGCAAAACCGGAAGAAAACAAACATCAAAGGGTGAAGAAGAAGAAGGTCATTTACACGAAGATGCCAACATAAATGTCCAAGTGGACAGATGACGAGATTCGGAAACTTTTGTCGGTAAGGGCTGACACCAAAAAGCCAGACGAATTCAATGAATGACAAGAAACTTAATTGTTTCTGACCAAATTACGAACAAGTGACGTGACCGCGGTGTAATCCACGCCATATCCTCCCTCCTGCACGCTCTACCAGGCTACCCTAGGAGTATTTCCAGTAGGCGAGAATGCATCTGACACGGATAATCTCCTGTTGTGTGCTACATGTGTGAAAGGGAAACTCCGGACGATGTCATATATGAGAAATGAGCTTTAGTCTCCACTATGAGTTACTGTCTACGACAAGGTGTGAAGACTCAACTCACACTCTTTAAATACAGGGATACAAACACAAAACTGCAACATTATAATATCATATACCTTGTGACAAGGGCCTGTGCTATATGCTTAAATAAATTGTAAATTCCACCATTATCTGAAGTAGCCAGCCATTGGGGAAAAGTAGCCAGCCAGGATCCGTTGGCCGACCAGGGAAAGAATTTGGCCGTAAAAGCCCGAATTTGGTTCCTCTGTCACATTCTAATGACACTATTCCATCATATACACTGATCTTAATTATTGCATATTTTAATGAGTTTGCCTGCCTGATCGTAAACATGTAGGGAATAGGGCTGTCAGTCGATAAAAATATTTAATCACGATTAAACGCAAATTAATTACGCATTATTTATCTGTTCAAAATGTCAAGTATTTAATACTCTTATCAACATGGGAGTGGGCAAATATGCTGCTTTATGCAAATGTATGTATATATTTATTATTAGAACTCAATTAACAACACAAAACAATGACAAATATTGTCCAGAAACCCTCACATAGCGAGAGCAACAAGCTAGCGGACCGCTGAGTGCCGTCAAAGAACGTATATTGATAAGAAGTGAAAGCCAATAGATCGTTCCATTGCGACGTCAGCGCCCAGCAGCAGAGCTACGCTTCCGCCATTTTGGACTGAAAGCGACTATACCGAACGCCAGTTAAATGTCCACCTACAAAGCGCCGTACAAAAGTAAAACAAAATTATTTCTATTCTATTGTCATAATTTGAATGTCTCTACCGAAATGGCCTGTGTTGAACAATAAAAATATTATAAATATGTATACTATTATAACTATTTACTTACCTACTTATTTATTTATTAAACTATTTTGACCGGTTGCTTCCCAGAGGAGCATAAAGTGAGCGATGGACATAAATGGAAGTTAGAAAACTCCAACACACAGATTTTGAGAGCAATCTCAAACTTTTTCATGTGAAGGATCCAAAATGGAGTCCAACAGACCACAGATGTATTAATAAATAGCCTACAATCAATGTAAATTCTTTGCTAAATTCATATTATTTCATGCTACTACTAGCAATTGGCCGATATCCGGTTGGTAGGGAATAGAGACGTTAATACATCCACCTCGGTACAGGCTTACAGCATACAGCCTTTGGGTGTATTATAAGATAATAAAAGTGATGAATTACAGCCAATATATCCATTATTCCAGCCGCATACAGCTAGCAGGAAGCTGGCAAAACCGGATATGTCATATGAGTGTGCAGGGCGGTGAGTCCGGTGGGTCTGATGCACGTTCATTATGCTGAGGAAAATTACTCTGGATTCAGCTATTAGTTAATTTTACAACTTTTAGGACATAATGATTTAAATGAGGGCTATTTAAGTGTTCCTACTGGGAAGTTGATTTACCTAAAAAAAAAGAATCCTCTGATTTACAGACGTCTCTTTAATACACCCATGGCAACAGACTTATTGGCATTTTCAGTCCAAAATGGTGACAGCACTACCGCAGCGCCATCAACAACACCACTAAATACCCATATCCATTGGTTTTCAGCTGGAAAAAAAAAGTAGTTTGGGGGTTTAGTTACACTTTAAACTCAAAAGTCACCCTAATCAACATTACTAAAAGCACTGCATCAGTGTTTTTGTACGCCTTTGCTTTTTAATTACAATGGATTGTATAAAGACTAAAACAAAATTGATTCTAACTTTTGTTGTCTTTGGTCTAAATGAGGATCTGAGTGCATCCAGACGATGTACAGTAGACTATAGGAGTGGAGAGAAGACACGCTATAGAAATCCAGTGTTGATGTTGTCTAAAAGTCAAGACAAAATGGGACTCATCTTAACATCTGTTACAGGCGTCACTTCTGTCAGATAATATCCTTGCCAATTTAGCGTTGGTGAAATGTGCTTTGTGAGGCACCTGGCATCACAGTAGACTGTGCCTGGCACATACTGTATGGATGAGGAATGCACCAGGTGCAGTATGTTACTCCACTGGTCATTTGAGATGACAGCTACCAGGTCATGATCCCAGGAGCCTTTAACGGATACAGTGGGGGACGGATTTAGAGAGTCAATTATGCCGCAAATTATTGATATGATCCGCTTTGATCGAAATTAAGCGTAAGGAACTGGTCAATTTTGGATTGAGGGGGGCGGTTGGGGAAATGGGGCTTTTGTATAAAGTGCCTGATCTGAAAGAAATAGAAGAGATGCCTATTAGGCTAGTTATATTTAGCTGAAAGGGATGAAAAGAGGGAGGATTTTTTTTTTTTTATATATATAAATCATTAAAAGTTGTGAAAGGCTGGGTCTTAACAGGACGGGGAGAATAGGTGATTGTTTAGGATTGGTGTGTGGACTGAAGCTCTGTGCTTCCTAAACTGAAGCCAGATCTTGATAGTGTTAGCCACAACTGGGTTGTTAGAGATTTTGGAGGCTACTTTAGGGAGCTGGGAGCAAATTACACAGCAGTGAGCTCAGCGACGACGATACCTCAGTGTGAACTCAAGGTGGGCAGTTGACAGGGGGCTTGAAGTTCACCCAATGTGTTTGGTGATATTACAGACCAGGAGTGTGGTACTCGAGTCCGGACTCAAGTCCACTTTTTTGAAGTCTTGCACTTGTCTTGGACTCGTACCTTGTTGGACTCTGACTTGTTTTGGGCTCGGCTATTGAGAACTGGTCCCAGGAGGAAAGGGGAAAACACTATAGTTTTATAACCAAGTTAACACTGAGTTTAAACTTCATCAATTGATGGTTGTTTGTTTTAGGAGGTGCTGCAGGACACCTACTTCCTCGTCCAGGCTATTTACATAAATAATAATGTCAATAAATAGATTGAAAATGAAAATGTCCCTGCTTATGGGCATATTGGGATGGTCCCGGGGTAAAACGTCGGTCACAAAAATCGGATCAAATTCAAGGTTTATGAATGTAACGTTAGACT
>CAKAKR010061066.1:66628-78463 GCA_916700685.1 Adelosebastes latens | reverse complement strand
ACAACAAAGAATATAATAATAACCAGATAAAAAAACAATCCTCTTTACCACCACACATAGCTTACTTGTGTACTGCACATATAGCCTGTATCCCAGGAGGAAAGGGGAAAACACTATAGTTTTAACACCAAGTTAAACCCAACACTGAGTTTAAACTTCATCAATTGATGGTTGTTTGTTTTAGGAGGTGCTGCAGGACACCTACTTCCTCATCCAGGCTATTTACATAAATAATAATGTCAACAAATAGATTGAAAATTAAAATGCTTATGGGCATATTGGGGTTGGTCCCGGGGTAAAACGTCAGTAGCAAATATCTGATCAAATCCAAGGTTTATGAATGTAACGTTAGACTGTAATGGTCCTCAAACCTAAATTCTACGCATTGATTAGTTTTATGTTAGAAGATAGATCAATTATTTCTGTCCATCCTAACTCATTAATCACTATATTTGCATTGGAAAAACACTTTTGCCTATTAATGGTCTTGAACGGGACTCGATTTGCTCTGGACTCATTCTTGACTCGGATTCGACTGGACCTGGTCTTGGACTTGACTTGGACTCGATTAAGTTTGACTTGACCACAGCCTTGTTGCAGACCCAGTAATAATGACGGACATTTGGAAGCGCTAAACCACCTTCAGACTTTGGGAGCTGGAGGACTAATCTTTTGAGACAAGCAGGTTTATTGTTCCGAAGGAACACATTAAACTGCTGATCAAGATTGACAAAAAAAGATTTATTGATACAGATAGGGATGTGTTGAAAAAGATATACGAATTTTGGTTGACACAGTAGCGTAGGTTTATCCCCCAAATATCCAAAGTAAGAGTTGGGCGCCAGACAGGAGAATAATCACAAACCTTCCCTGTCACTTTAAATAATGTTAATGTAAACCAGTTGGAGAGACTGACAAGATAAACAAAACACAAATCATTAATTACTTTTCATCAATTAAATCTCGCTGTATTTGCTGAACGTGTGTACATATATATAAATATACTATCCCAGCAGTACATACTTTTTCATTTCCTATGTCATTCTCTCTATTTGCTGTGTTTTCACTTTGCTTTGGGATTATACTGTAGTTTGCCTTATATCATACCATAATATTGACATAATCAGATTGCTGAAGTTCCTTGTCAAAGTGTTTAGAAGAATGATATATTATAACTGAGATGCAGGTGCACACACTGTACACTTGTCTTTGCTATCTGTATGTTGCCAGTGTTTGCTGCCATGCAGGTGACCTTGCCACACCTTAGCTTTAGCTGAGTCGATGCCTCTGGGCTGTGTTACAGTAATGACTACCGGATAAATAGTGCAGGATTGACGATGTGTTACTCCAGCTGTGCGTTGGACAGAGAGGCTGCCGTAGTGTTTGATTGGTTTATCAGCGACAGATCTGCAGCTGCCTCTGCACTCCCCCCGCCGACGCCCAGCACTGAATCTAATACTGCTTCAGTCCCGGGACAAATCCATCAATCTAACACACACACACACACACACACACACACACACACACACACACACACACACACACACACACACACACACACACACACACACACACACACACACACCAAGAGCTCCATAACATTTCAAGCAGCAGTGTCCTTGTTAAATCACATTTCAAAAAATCCAAGTCTATACATGTCTCTGTCTGTCTGTGTGTCTATCCCTGATTCTCAAACACACCCCCACAGAATGTCTGTCATTATCAATAAAGTCGTGTCTTTACCTCCTTGTCACCATGATCACACATGCACCCCACACACACACTCACTGCATATGTTGTTATAGCATACTGCTGATACAGCATGGAATGATAAACAGCCTTGTTAAGCAGCCGAGACACACTCAGGTAAAATAAATGTGCATTTTACAACCAAACATCATATTACATCCTTTTAACTGCATGCACTGATGAAGTGACCTCAGCAAGATGGGCACAACTCCAAGTGGCATTCATTTCTAAACCCAAATGAGAAATTCACCTGACACAATCAAATGAAAGCCAATCAACTTTACTTGAAAACTCATCCACCTAGAGTATACATTTCTACCCGAGAAAGTACTGGTGAGCAGACCTAATATCCTTCTGCACAAAATGTTATATCCTAAAGTCCAATATACAAAACTTTTCAGTGTGTGCAATGATACAACTGAATTTAGTTTTTTAATTGGATTTAAGCAAGGCCACTGAAATACGTTTGTTTAAAGGGGTAGTCTGAACCCATAGTCAGTAAAATCTATTAATAAGTACAGAGTTATCCTCAGGATATGTTTGGACTAACTTAGCACAAAAACAGAGTCATTTTCAAATGGAAATGTATCAAGACTATTAAAAGTCTGCAGCCATGCCAGCAGCTCTTTGAGGCTATATTTAGACAGAGCAGTGCTTTGAGCTAAATGCTAGGCTTGTTTACGATAAATAATGTAAATATGGAGATTAGGACTGTCATCGACCAAAGAAATTCTTAGTCGACTAACACTCGTAAGATTTTGTCGACTAATCGTTAGTTGGTTTAATCGACAGATCTGTTTCTGCACAAAAAATCACACACAAACACCACTTTAAATCTTGTGTTTACCAGAGATGTGCTCACAAGTTTCTTGGAAATAAGTCATTCAGCATGAAAAAAGCATAAGCTAAGAGCAAAACGACTGATTAGTTGACTAATCGACTAAGAGGGGGCAAACCTAATGCTAATGTTCAGCAGCTGAGGCTGATGGGAATGTCATTAGTTTTGCAAGTATTTGGTCAGAAACCAAAAGGTTGGATTTTGAACTGATGGTGGCGCTAGATAAAAAAAACCAGAGAGTCACCAAAGTTATTACAATTCATCCTGAGGGGAAGATTAATGTGTGTGTAGATCTTTCAGTCTGGGCCAAAGTAGTCGATCAACTGACCAATAATGGCATCACAAGAAAACCATTTTGATTTTAGAAGCAGTTTTTTTTTATCAACAACCACTGGGCACAGTGACTGTGTGGAGGCTAGAGGTCATCACGAGTCCTCTTGGCTCCTATAGCAACCAAGACCCATCCCAGGACCTGAGTCAGGCCAGGTCCAAATTACTGTTATATTGCAGCGGGTCTTCCTTCTGTGAGTCAGTATGGTAATATATGATAATTGGTGACAAGATACAGGGGGTTTATAAGACAGATTTGAATTTGCTGGAAGGCTAGCAGTTTTCCCCCGTTTCCAGTCTTTGTGCTAAGCTAGGCTAAAAACATCCCAGACATCTCAGTACTGGATGCACAGAGATAACACTGATCTTCTCCTCTAACTAGGACCAAGGTTAGGCAAACAACAATTTAAAAACGATTTGTTAAGGGTTTAGGTAATGTTATAGCATTAATATTTCAAAGGATAGAATTTAGTATTCAATGCAACAGTCTCCAGCAGCACATGAAAAGGCTGGATACAAGAACACCCAAAATTGCAGTAGCCTCTCTGAACCAGATATAAAGTCTGTACAATCCCTCTCTCAACACACTACCAGACTGTCCCCAGGCAAACACATACAAATGCACAAACTTGTACTATACACTGTAAGATATTGTAATATCAACTCAACCAATCCAATAGTAAACAGCTGAGCAAGTCAAACTTTGACAATTATGACACACACACACACAGCAAACTCTTAACACACACACACACACCGCAGTGTATCCACAGCAGCCCACTAGAACATCATGTAATTAAGTAAGAGTGTGTGTGTGTGTGAGTGTGTCCCCCAGCAGCACCCAGAGGGGCCCTGAGCCCTGCTGCTGCTGCCTTGCTCCAGAGCACAGCAGCAGGGTGGTGGTGGAGGTGGAGGTGGAGGTGGAGGCGGAGGAGGTTTGACTCTACCTTGCCCTCGGTCCAGCAGAAACAGACGTTACTGGAGGTGCTCAGGATATCCGTAATGAAGGAAGAGATGCCGAGACGCATGGTGATGGATGATAACAACACCGGAGAGATATACAGATAAAAAAGAGGAGAGAGAGATGGAGAAAGATGCAGGAGCTGTTGACAGAGCGGAGACCCAGCAAGACTGAGGAGGGGAGAGAGAGAGAGAGAGAGAGAGAGGCTGGGAGGGAGGAGAAGAGAGGGCAGAGATGGAGGGAGAGAGGGAGGAGGATGGCTGCGCTACTACTGCTGCTGCATGCAAGACTTCTATGTGTGTGTGTGTGTGTGTGTGTGTGTGTGTGTGCGTGTACCTGTGTGTGTTTGTGTGTGTGTGTGTGTGTGTGTACCTGTGAATGTGTGTGTGTACCTGCATGTGTGCGCAAGTGTGTGTGCATCTAATGCTCAGCTTTAGGATGGCCCAGCAAGCAGGTATACATTAAGATGAATATCTGCCACTGCTTTTATTATGTTTTTCACACACACACACACACACACACACACACATGCACACACAGTAAAATTAAGAGATCTCTCTGTTCTCAAGACAACTATGGACACAGTTGCATATAAAACAGAGGAATTTAGCCAGACCAATTCATTCAATGGATTTGTCATCATTCACTTGTGAGTCCATGCAGATTTTTTGTGTCGAGTTCAACTTTGATGAACTTTGACATGTAAATTCACTCCATTGGTGTGACCTGGGGCTGGTTGCAAAAAAACACCTTTTTTTTCTCCTCAAGTACGATACTTAAGGGGCCGTTCACATGTAGCGTCTAAAAACGTGTGGAATACAGCAGCCGTGCCACTTTCATCATTTTATCCAAGGTGCTTGGGAGGCTGCGCTCCTGTCACGTCTGCTGTTACTAAACAACCAAAACCTGCGTGCTGTGATGACGATGATGATGATGAAGTTGCTGTAACTTAACAGTAAACCTCACTGACTAAACTAAACTCAGTCAAAACAAAGATAAATGGATTTCCAGCACCGTCGATCCCTCACAGTAGCTTTACTGCTCGATTTCTGCGTCAGTTTGGCGGCCGACCTTTCAACCGGATGTTGAGACGTTTTTGGATGGAAAGGATAATCATAAAGATCTGAGGGAAGATCTGCACTAAAATGATTAACTTCTCGGCAAATATATTTACCGCAGACTGATATTTACAGAGGAAAGAAAAGATATCTGCCAGCTGTGATTGGTTGGTCTTTGTCACATGACATGCGGTGCACGCTGCAGCGTTCCAAATGAACTATTTTATCTCAGGGTGCAGCGTCACGCCCTGAAAAACATCTGAAAAATCATGTGCCTCCGTGTCCTCCGGTGCTCCTAATGGCATCTGCAAGATTTCACAGACCGGAGGAAAACAACCAATCAGAGCCGAGCTGGAGCCTGTCCTCTCTGAGCAGCTGTCAATCACTCGCAAACTCCGATCAAACGGTGAAACTAGGCAGCGCTGATCAAATATGAATCAATATTCTGTTACTGTAATGCTTATTTCTCATATAAAATGTTTTCAGAAACATCTTGTAGTGTACTGTTTAGCTATAAAATGAGAAAGTTTGTGACCCGGCAGCCATGTTGAGATCAGTTGAGGAAATACCAAGCACCGCCCACCAGCCGGAGCAAACTTTCTCTACTAGTTCGTTAAGGCAGGGGGACATTGGTTGTCTTGGTTAAGATGTGGTTATGGTTAGGGAACGATCATGGTTAAAAGAAACCAACACTGACTGTTGGTTGGAGATGGGAAAATGAACGGTTGTCTTCTGTGTTAACGTTTTGTTGTCCTTTGTAGACATTGTGGACATTCTCTTTCCAGCAGAGTACCACAGCCTCAGACTTTGAGGTGCTGACTCTCATCTCTGCCACTTCACACTCGGTTGCAAACCGTCCCAGTGAGCACTAGAGGTCACGGTCTGAAGAGGCCAGCAGAACCACATCATCTGCAAAAAGCAGAGGAGTTCAATCCTCAGGCCCCCCCCAGTACTGGACACTCTCCACATCTCAGCTGGGCTTAGAGATTCTGTCCATGAAAATCACAAAAAGATCTGTGACAGGGCATAACCCTGGCAAAGTGTAATGCCCACTGGGAACGGGATTGACGTCCGGCCAAAAATGCGGACACAGCTTCCCCCTTTGATTATACAAGGACAGAAGGGCTCGTAGTGACAGCCCTGGTACCTCACATATCAATCTAGGCAATAAGAAATGGACAGAAATGGGGGGTTTGAAAGTGAGGGGGACATGTCCCCACAATCCCAGAGGAAATTATGCCCTTGTACACACACACACACACACACACACACACACACACACACACACACACACACACACACACTTACACATTAATATGTACATTTTCTATGCACACGATTATAAATTCAGTAGTTTGAATCCATTCATTATTCAGACACTACTACACTGAATCAGTAATGTCATGTGGCCACCACAGAAGGCCATTATGGAAGAACTGACACACACACACACACACACACACACACACACACACACACACACACTGGTCAGTGAAAACATCTGAGCTCCTACTCTCCTGTTAAATACACTGAAGTAGTTATTTTGTGATGTATGTGTCGTGATTGACATTTCCCACAATGCCTTTCAGCAGTCCTGTGAGAAGGGCCGTGAATTTGTTGCTGTCAATCAATGGTGGCTGTACGAGTGTTTAAAAATAGCCGGCTGGGTCTGTACGTTTCATGATGTCATGAAAACATGACAACAGCAACAAAAGTTTAGACGGATAAAAAACAATTAAAAATGCGATACAAAAATCAATAAAAACAAACAAACAAGACCGCACACTGTAAAAGCTTAAAGAGATTGTTTCAGCTGATGAAGCTCTGGAGTAAATCAATGCATCATAAGGTCCATGTGGCCATATGTACTGAGAGCATTCTTTGCGTGTGCAGCGTGCTTACTGGATGTCAAGTCATAAAGTCTATAAACAGATCTACTATTCTGTTTATAGATAAACAGGGGACCCATCAGGCACAACCCCCACCACTAACTATAGGAACATTGTTATCCATGTCGGCACCAATAACGTTAGGATGAAGCAGTTGGAGGTCTTAAAAGATAGCCAAGCCACTAGCCAGGACGTTGGAGTTCGCTAGAAAGGTGGGTCGGCATCGAGTGACTGTCTCTGGTCCCTTATCTGGTGCAGGCAGGAGGGCTCAGCCCCAGCACACAGGCCTACGCTCTTCTATGTCGGTGTCGCCAGGCCATTTTGTTTTGTGTGAAGCTCAACAGAAACACAATGTGTGTGAATGTGCGATAGTCTTGGTAACAGAACAGACTGTCAAAGTAAATGCAGTATAGGGCTGACCTAAATGCTTCGAAGTCACATCGACTTCAAATCACAGTGGGAAAAAACAAATCAATCTTTTGTATTTTTCCATGGAAGGGTAAGAAGAAGATTAAGATTAAGAGGAAGTTAACATATGTAGTATGATTTAATAGCCTATGGAATACTATTTTCTCTTCATCGTGATTCAGATCTATATACTTAAGTAAATGTAGCAATACTACAAATACTTGTAAAAGTCCTGCATTCAAAATATAAACTCAAGTAAAAGTACAAAAGTATTACCATCAACATATACTTAGAGTACCAAAAGTACTCATTATGCAGAATGGCCCTTATCAGTATAATATGTATTATATTATTGTGTCATAATCATTGATGCATTAATGTGTTCATCACTTTAAAGTTGCAGCTGGTAAAGGTGGATTTGAATGACTTTATATACTGCTGGGTAGTTTAATCTATAATAATACATCAGTTATTATTATATTTTGTATTACCCTATTACTGTCAATCTGCAAAGTTATTAAATAAAAGTAGTGGCGTAAAAAGTACAATATTTACCTCAGAGATGTAGTGGAGTAGAAGTACAAAGTAAAATGGAAATAGTAGTTAAGTGAATGATAGTGAAGTACAAGTACTTCAAATCTGTAGCCTACCTAAGTACAGTACTTTAGTAAATGTACTTAATTGCATTCCACCATTGTTAACTTAAATATATGATATACAATAATAATAATAATCAAATTTAAAAAAGAAATTATAAAAAAAAAAGCTGAATGGAAACATGAACATAGGTAACCGGGTTATTGTCAGCTTTCTGTAGTAACCTGATTTCTTAAATGCCACGTAAACAAAAAATGTGTGGTGTGTACTACGGAGGGAGATTAGTGGGTTAGCGAGGTAAGCAGTAAGTAAAACTTCATTTACACAGCAATTTTCAAAAGCATTGTTACAATTTGAATATTTAAACCAAACCACAAGCAAAATCGTTAAAGAATAAGAACAAATCGGGGCAAGGAATAATCGATAAAATGCAGCTGAGTGTGAGGTCATTACTTTGTTTACAGTAGAGTTGGGTCGATTTCCGGTTTTTCCGGTCCGGTCCGGCAACATGAAGATGAAATATCAGTAGAGATGGGAAGAGGCGCACATTGTGTTTGTATATTAGAAAGTTCATGTGTCTTTTGAGTTGACGAGACGACGTGGTTTTCCGCCAGCCGGTGAGTATCGAGTATTGCAATCCCGGCGGCCCCTAACGTAGCGCGTACGGGGGAGAGGGAGCGACAACCAGCAGCTAAACTGATTGACATGGTGGAGACTAAAGTCTTATCGGGTTATTGCTGCAGCTGGGCGGTTATAGAGCCTGCATGCAAGGCTCTAATCTTGTCCGTTAACATAACGTTGCCTTAAAGTGGAATCGGGAAGAGCTTGTATAAAAGTAGTTTTACAAGTACAAGTACATGAACACAGTATTGGACCCGATACTGGCATTGGTATCCCTAAATAATATATAAGAAAATAATGGATGAGGTAGAGGTGAAGAACTCAGCTGAATCCATTAGTTTTATATCTGAGCAGTTTGCAGTGGCATATGACTCTTCTCAGAGATAATCCTGAGATTTGTCCTCGTTTCTAGTCAGCTCAATCTCAGAACCCATCGGCTATCGGTCTGATGACGATAAGTCTCTGGAGGCAAGGGGCTATATTATTTCTGGGGTTCTGGGGTAACCAGCAGATATCAGGGCCAAGAAGACCTTTTCTACGCGCCGCTCATTGTTTACAGTCCAATTAGCAACTTTAGATGCGAGACTGGAGTTGGAGTTGAGAGACGACGTACAACCGGATTGTTTTACAAGCTCATTTTAAACCGATAAAAAGCAAAATCATCGTCGGACAATAGCTGATGGGTTCCCAGATTGCATTTTGGCCGATGCGTTCCGCCTCTTTTGTCCTCCACACAGACCGTTTACCTGCATTCAGCCAAAGCCTCCCCGAACGTGATTGGTCAATACTACTTAGTCTACAAACGGAAACCAGAATGCTTTTGATGCCAACATCTTGCCCCGTTGCTACAGATTCTACAGATGTGGACGCAGAATGTGTTTATAGAGATTACTAGTCAGTTTAAAGCACGTGGCAGGATTGGTGGTGGGTTTGGCAGCTAACAGCGGACTTCACCATCCGGTCAAAGTGAGCACACCGCAGACCAGACGTGCAAGGAGCAGAGTTTGTTCAGGTTTATAAATTAAAACATATTAAAGGAACCAACACACCCCACCAGTCAAATGTGAGCAAAACAATGTAACTTTTTCTATAGGAACCCAACAAGGGCCCAATGTTGTATGAAAGGGAAGAAAGTTCTACAAACCAATCATATCTCATATTTCAGCAGATATATGAAAAGAAATGTCAACTAAATAGTCCTTAGAGAGGTACCTGCAAGGCTTGTGGGGTAACAAGGCAACTGCTCCAGACCCCCGGACCTTCAGGGACCCAGAAAACCCCAGGTCCATTGTGTCATTCAGTTTGTGGTAATTTGATTAACTGCTGATTTGTACCACAAAAGCACAGAATAAAGCGACATTCGAAGGCTCTAAAGGAAGGTCCCGCAATTACTTTCATATATGGTGCATGCTATGTTTTTAACTTGTTTTAATGTGGTTAATCGTTTTCAGTAATATTAAAGCTGTGCTGAAAATTGAATTGTAGAAATAACCAGTGAGAATTCACCTCGTAAATGCATTAAAGATACAATTATGCAGCTCTGTGAGCCAGTGAACATGCATGGAGCTCAAGCACAAACATGTAAACGGTTGAACGGTTGGAATGGCTGTTAAACATTAATGTCTGTTTTTGATTTGAGGGCCTGCAGGGAGCTTAGGGCATCATTAACATAAATAGATTCTCTTTGATTTTACATTGATTTCTTAACCACCCTATACTCCGGCCTGTTTCCCATGCACTCACACACACACACACACACACACACACACACACACACACACAAACACACAAACAACAACTCACCGTGCAGGTTTCCAGAGTTTGCGTGGTGGTGGGATCAGCTCTCTCTTGTTGAGGGGGGCGACTCCAAGAGCTGCCTGCATGATGGTGATGAACTTCTTATACTTCATGTTAATGCTCATCAATGCTCTGGCATCGTAGCAACACCAGTCAATCAGTCAATCTGTTGTCATGACGACACCTTTGCTTGCCCAACAGTTGGTCCACCCTTCCTGTCAGTAGGTGTTTCTGGTCACAGCGACTGAGGAGTGGAGCGCGTCGTCTGGAAGCCGAGCGCTGCACAGAGGAGATAGAGCAGCGGTGGAAAAAAGACAAAAGACAAAACAGCCGTGTAGTGATTTGTGTTGAAGCATCACTGTTACATAATTCACACAGAAAATCCCACCACAGGAGGATAATAGTGGCACTAAGCCTCTGGGTGCTTACAGAGATAATCCGCAACATCCACCCTCATTTCTTTTTCTCTTTTTTTTTTTGAGTTTGGTGAAAACTTTGGTCAGTGTTCACGTCACCCTCTGTAATGCAACATTACATATAATAAAAAAAAAAAAAACTGTTTTCACAATTAACATCAGAACAAAAGAATCTCTCCTTGACAAAGAAATCTGGACAACTTCTCGCCAGACTGACATGACATTAGCTGTGAATATTTAGATAATGAATCCTACTGTTTTTAATAAATAGGCTTTCTCTATAGAGCCACCCTCAGTGTAACGTTTACATTTCTAGCAGTCAGTTTCTAGAATCACCTTCCTGCACCGTGTCCACATTGAATTCGTTATATGCACTTCTGTTACGTCATGTAAACAATCCACTTAGGCTACCTATCGGCTGTGTGCTCAAAATCAGACTGGAGACATAACCACTCATCTTCCTCCGTTTGTTCTTTTTAAACACACGTTTAACATTGTGATATTTACTGGAAATTACATACAATATAGAGCACCAGCTCTCTGGCGATCTCCCTCCAGCCAGCTGCCACCTTATTTAGGTTTTTGTAGTGAAATGAGGAGATATCATTTAGATAACTCCTCATTTCAACTTCACCAATCAGCAGCTCCTGGTCCACTGAAGCGATTTCAAGGCGAGCGACAGGAATAAATAGAAACAGCTGGGCGTCTGACAAAAGTTCAGTTCAAAAACGGCGTGCTGCATCGCTCACGGCCGGGACAGTCCAATAAGAAAGGACATGGTTCTTAAGCAGTGTTGTTAATGACTTTGCAGAGCACAAGACCTGAACTTCTAATGGGTGAGTACTGGTTGGCCGCTGAGTTCAGGGCAGGATGTTAAATTAGCGTTGATAAATTTGGCGCTCCGGCTGCTGTCCGTGGTGCTGATCTAAAGCTGGTTTGCAGTATGGGAGTTGCATGGTGAGCCATGGTTGTGTGTGTACGTGCGTGTGCTTGTGTTTGGGACGAAAATAAAATTTGCACCGGGGGCCAATCACAATTATGTTACGCTGCTGTCAGCAGTTTTCATCGACTGTCTGAGAGGCAAAGACAAAATTAGCGTGACATTGTTAGAGCACCCCAAAAAGCCACATAAAAAAGTTAATGCAAAGATGGGTAACACTTTCTGTGACGC
>CAKAKR010061066.1:26609-66608 GCA_916700685.1 Adelosebastes latens | reverse complement strand
ATGCACTTCTGTTACGTCATGTAAACAATCCACTTAGGCTACCTATCGGCTGTGTGCTCAAAATCAGACTGGAGACATAACCACTCATCTTCCTCCGTTTGTTCTTTTTAAACACACGCTTAACATTGTGATATTTACTGGAAATGACATACAATATAGAGCACCAGCTCTCTGGCGATCTCCCTCCAGCCAGCTGCCACCTTACTGAGGTTTTTGTAGTGAAATGAGGAGGTATCGTATAGATCACTCTACATTTCAACTTCACCAATCAGCAGCTCCTGGTCCACTGAAGCGATTTCAAGGCGAGCGACAGGAATAGCGTGTAGCGTCACATTGTTAGAGCACCCCAAAAAGCCACATAAAAAGTCAATGCAAAGATGGGTAACACTTTCTGTGACGCGCAGGTCTATAATGCATTATAAACATACACATAATGCATTATAATCTGTTTATAGCACTGCATAGATTTAAACCCTCATAAATATTCATAATGCATTACAACAGGGGTCTCCAACCTTTTTTCCTCTGTGAGCTAATTTGACAATATGAAAGTGAGCTACTCATTGCACCAACTACATCACCAATAGCAGTAAAATACATTTTTACTTTACTTAAAGCAAACAATGACCACTTAGATTAAATTATAGTCACCCTATAATGCATTATAACAGTATTATTATAAACAAAACACTATATGAGAATAGTAATACACTATGATCCTTGCAAAAAAAAGGCAGTAATTGACCGGCAATTATGAAGTATTATGATACTTGACATAGTCATTATAAAATGCTTTATAATGTGGTATGATTATTGTTATAAAGCATTATGAATATTTATGAGTGCTCATAACTATAATTATACAGTGCTATAAGCAGATTATAACACATAAGTATGTCTATAATGCATCATAGACATGGGCCAAGTGTTACACAAAGATGCAGCTGGATGTTAACAGTGGAGAGTTCACCTGCAGGGGCAGGAGGCCAAGATGCATCTGCACATTTAAAAAAAAAAAAGTAACTTGAGCAAAACATTCCTGCTCCTCCGAGAGATGTATGGCTTTCATAAGCGTGCAGAGACAAGAGAAGAGCCTGGAGAAAATGTAAAGAAAGAACTGGAGCTCCTGCTGGTCTGAGATCAGTCAGAGAGTCTGAGCTGTCACGCAGACACAGTTTGTGCACCAATGCACCGGTCAAATTTGCGTGAATAAAACAAGGCAAAGAATTGGCTTTGCGTTTAGTCAGACTGCCATGAATGAATGAATGAGCGATCCTCTGTGAATATTCATTGTTATTGTAAAATCATCCCTATGTTTGTACGAGCCAACATCTTCACATTGTGGATTGTAATAATTATTTGGAGGCTGTAAATCTTGCAGGGATTTGGGCTGTGTCGTTGCCGTGGATAATCCACACAACTCGCTAAGTCTACAAACTTGCATCAAGAATCTTTTTAGGTCTGAGGATAATTTATTTTCTTCCCTTTGAGGTTTATTGTTATTGTATAATCCACTGAGGGATGGGCCATTTAAATGGTATTACATGGAAAATAAATCCTTTATTCATTTACTCACACAGGTTTGACAAAATGGATTAAAGTAGTACATTTTCCCGTCATGATGCTGGCTGGCGTGAGTATGTTGATGGAGGGTGAAACACAGAGATCCTGTTGGACGAGAGCTTTGTCCTATTATTGCTGCCAGATTAGTGAAAACAGTGATATCACTGTCATGAACGTGTGCTAATGGATGCCTGTGGCGTGATCCCAGTCGTGGCCTCTGCAGTGAGGACAAGGAGGACTGGTGTGGTATATGATGGGGGCAGTGTGGGATTGTGTCGTCGTTGCATCATAAGCTTCTGTGACCTGATTCATCACCATAGTTTGGATCCACTCCAGACAGCAGCAGTGATCCCTGGGAAACGGAGTCCATAATGTCACGTCAACTTATTGATTCTCAGGTTATTGATAGTCTGGTGTTTTGATACTCAGCTTATTCATACAGGTTATTGATAATCATCCTATTGATATTCAGGTTATTCATAGTCAGGTTATTGATACTCTGGTGTATTTATATTCAGGTTATTGATACTCTGGTGTATTGATATTCAGGTTATTCATAGTCAGGTTATTGATATTCAGGTTATTGATACTCTGATGTATTGATGTATTGATATTCAGGTTATTTATTTCTGGTTATTGATATTCTGGTGTATTGATATTCAGGTTATCCATAGTCAGGTTTTGATATTCAGGTTATTGATACTCTTATGCATTGATATCCAGGTTATTGATACTTTGATGCATTGATATTCAGGTTATTGATATTCCAGTTATTGATATTCAGCTGATCATTTCCAGAGGATCAGCTGCTCACAGCGCTCTGCAGAGAGACTGTTTTCTAGGGACCAGTGACTGCTGTCTAGGGGCCAGTGACTGCTGTCTAGGGGCCAGTGACTGACAGTGACTGCTGTCTCGGGGCCAGTGACTGCTCTCTCGGGGCCAGTGACTGATCAAGCAGAATGGTCAAAACAGAGACACTGGATTAATAACAATCTTAAAATGCCTTCAGTATAAAACAAAAACACTTACACTATACTATAATGAGTAAACCTGTTGACCCCTCTGCTCTGCTTTTGGGAATAAAATATGTATTTGACATTAAAACATGACTCCTTTGCTCCCGTCATCATTACTACGGCCACTAGAGGGCTTTGTCACCTGAATTTAAATTAATGTGAAGGATAAGAGCCAAACAGGAAACATGTTTGCCGGGCTTTGAGGACAGACAACACAATGGCTCTGTCCCAACACCTGCACTTGAGTGGTCTTCAGCACAGACATGCACATCAAGAAGTTAAGTGAAGTAAGCCCACACTACCTTATACTGCTACACAGTGACATGCAGAGCACAGTCCCACATCAGCCCTGTTGGTGGTGCTAATATGGAATATTAAATCGTCATCATGTTTTCACTTAAGCATTTCTGACACTTCGTGTATATGCAATTAGACGGTGTGGTTCAGGAGTTCAAACTATTTTAAGAAAAATAACCTGAGGTTATCCTACAGACACACAATGGGCAGAGGTAAACCATTAAGTCTACTGTATACTAAAATCAACCTTAAAACAATCAAAATCAAATTTAAAATAAATAAGATATTTACAAACTAATCTAACTAAAAACAACAAAACTTTAAGTCCCTAAATAATTTGATTTAACATGGATCCTAAACGGCAGATTCCCCTCTGGCACACCCAGTTGGCCTCTTCCATTTCCTGCTTGTCTCTTATCTGAACTGGTGCCACGTCTTTTGATCCATGAAAAAGGTACCACAAAAAAAAAAAGGGAAATACAACTAGTGAAACTAACAACTGCTATCACACAGTAGTTTGATAATCCCGTATCACGTTTTAGGTTGCAGCAAGACAGAAGGTATGTTCTTTTCTAAAACTCAATGTACAGCGTCCTAATGTTGACATTCTCATCAAGGGTGAAAGGATTGATATAGTTACTGAATTTAGATATCTTAGATATCCTCCTAGAGTAATGATGGATCAAAATCATCAAAAAAAATGGTAAAATACACCGGACATGATGTTAAAATCCGAAGCGCCATCTCTTAAATTCCTGTGCTACCGGCGCTGATGGAAGGCTTTACCACTGACCTGCAGTGTTGAGAAACGCTGAGTAGACATGTCATTGGGGCGGTCAAGTGGGCTCCTAATTTCATCAGCGTTCCGCTGACTGGGCCCACGACGTCTCCAGTAGACTCAACGGTGCGTTCTGGCGTCCCAGAACCACCCCCCTTTAATTTGGGACCAGATGGGGTCTTTCCTTTTCAGCCAGAGACACCAACTACTCCGCTCTGCCACCAGATGTCTCCTTGATGGCCGCAGATCCAAAGGTCCCTCATCAGTCTTACAGTTGATGTTGCCATGAAGCCCCGACATCCAACTTCTACTAGGCAGATCACCGCTGTTCTGCCTCCGCTGTAAGCTCTGTTTATCACAGTTTCTTCCTTTCAAAGGCTTTCTGCACAGTATCCCCAAAGAGACCGCGAGCTCCACTAAATACACCATGCGCTGAGAGTTGGACCAGAGGACAAGATCAGGCCTCAAGTTGGTGATAGCCATCTCTGATGGAACTGTAAGCCGTTGGTCCACGTCCACCAGCATCTGCCAGTTCCAGGCTGCGTCCAGTTGTCAAATCCTTGGTTGCATCTTGGTTGAATCAAAGACAACTGGCATAACTAGGTTGGTTGTTCTGGGCGGCAAGACATTGTTGGTTGTTCTATCGCTTTCCAGAGTCGCTGCCAGGCACTTGAGCATTTGATTGTGTCTCCAGGCGTTCTGTCCTTGGGAGAGGCTCACTTTACACCCAGTGAGGAGGATGTACTTAAGTGTGGCTGGTGTTGAACACATGATGGATCTTTGCCCAGCAATTGGTGGAGATTTTTTCCAGGGGTAGCAAGTACATCATAGGTTGCTCAAATGAGGAAAAAACTTCAAACAAATCAACTTCAGACAAATCAGAAACTGTTTTATTACATGTTGTGGGCAGGCTGGAGAAATTATTATCATTAGAGAAGAAGAGTCCTTGTACAAATATAACTTCAAACTTGAAACATCATCTTCTGGGCTTTGAGAATGTTAGATTGTATTGAAATGTGACTTGTGTATAAATTATTTAATGTCCCTCCTCCATAACTTTGATTAATTTTGTTCTGAGAACTCTATAAAATCCTCCAGAGATCTGTAAGAGATTGTACTGCACTAGTGAGCTTTCTCTGTGAAAGCCACAACTCAATAAAACCAGACAACATGAAGAGTTTTAGCTCTGGGAGAGTTCACGGAGGAGTTTATATGGAGACTGAATTACCACTTGTTCTACATCTGTAGGTTGTTTCAAATATTTATTGAAATCAACATGAAATACAAATGTGCAATTCAATATTATAGAACATAGAGATAACAACAGAACAGCTCACACATATAGATCTCTCATTATATACAACTGCTCTCCTAAGGGCTAATACTTATAAATTATTGTGACGTTGTGTATGTATACACAACATGTGTCTTTGGCTCCCATAAGATCTAATAGTTGTTTCATGAGTCACAGTATTTCTACTGTAGGCGGGTCATTTGCAGGCGTGGTGACCTCAGGAATAGGGCAGGTCAGATAGGTCCATGTTTTTATTGAAGATGATGGAAAACTCCTTAGAAAGCAGCTGGTGGAGGCTCATACCATCATGAGCGTACACCCAGCGTGCACCTGTCCAGTCGTAGCGCTTTGGCCCACTGCAAAAAAAAACAGAAGCAAGAAAATTTGCTGAGATGTTGTCAGTTCAGATTTCTCGGTGAGAAAAATATATATATATTTTTTTTACAGTGCCAAGTAAAAGAAAGTGAAACCTGGAATTACCTACATTTATGCATAATTCATCCATAAAAGGCAGTGTGATCTTCATCAAAGTCACTATTATAGACAAGCAGCTCGCAGCTAAAGGTGCTAACAGCGCTAATTACAGCGAAAGTGCTGACAGAGATAACAGTGTTTACCTGTGGGGGAACCGGAGGGTGCTACGCTTCCACGATGACAGCTTTGGTCGGGCGGCGTTATCAGCTGTAACCACCGTATGAGAGCAAAGCAGAGTAGCGGCCGTGAGCTAGCCAGTGGAGCACGCTCACATGCACGAACATGCACTGAAAGCATGCTCAGGTAGACATTACTCCACTATAACTTTACATAGCTAAAAGCTGGTTGCTGCTATTAATGCTCTGCATATCGGATTTAGCACCTTAAAGATCCTATCCTATTAAGACATTTGTGTGAAATTGTCATAATTAGCATATGAATTCTTGAATTATGGCCCAAAAACATGTGTTGTGAGGTCACAGTGATCTTGAACTTTGACCACCAAAATCGAATCAGTCTATCCTTGAGTCAAATCGAACGTTTGTACCAAACTTGAAGACATTTCTTCCAGGCGTTCCTGAGATATCGCGTTCACGTACAGACCCAAAACCAAAACCATAACGCCTTCGGCCACGGCTGTCAATGGCGCGGAGGCATACAAATCCAAATAGGAAATAGTATGTGAACACCTTCACAAATGACCTCTAAAAAAGGTGGAAGAGAATCCTTACAGGGTTACAGTTAAGGACCTGTCGAAATGTCTCAAAGATTTATGTCTCAGTAATAACAAAAATATGGTGCTCATGGACGGAACCGTGGAGGAAAACACTGTTTTCTCTAAAAAATATATTGATGATATTGTACATCTCAAACCTGAATGTTCTATTATGTTACTGGGACAATGTTTTGTGAAAACCTGAAACAAACACTTTGTTTGGAGTACTAAAGTAAAACCAACTAATAGCCCAACATAACATCATCCTTAAGGTGAAGCATGGAGTAGGGATCACCATGACGCACCCTGGGACGGAAAACTATTAAGTTTGAGTTTAGCTGTCGGTCACTTGATGCTTAATAGAAGTTGGAAAATGTAACCCAAAAATGCCCCTAAACACAGTGAAAAATGGCTTTTGACATAAATGCATGCAGGAATATTTGGTTGAAGTTACTGCCTGTAAAATAAGGTTGAACTAGATAATAAAACCAAGGTTTCACTTTCCTTTTCCAACCTCACATTGAATGTTCATGCAAATAATTCAATTAAATACACAAAACATGCAATTCAGATAATGGCAGAGAATTTGGTTGCTTAAAACATAAAATAGTCCTCTTAGTGTAGCAGTACTTTGGGTTCAGGCTGAGCCAGATTCTCTGTATAGGCAGAATGTGTTCAATGTACAAGAGAGATTTACATTTTGTGAGGCCTGTATTGTATTTGAGTCTATGAGGACTGACTATATGAGGTCTGATCACACTGATTAAGACACTGAGACATTTATTTATTCGTTTGTCTT
Source organism: Adelosebastes latens (assembly GCA_916700685.1). Classification (NCBI taxonomy): domain Eukaryota; kingdom Metazoa; phylum Chordata; class Actinopteri; order Perciformes; family Sebastidae; genus Adelosebastes; species Adelosebastes latens. The sequence goes on along the minus strand of CAKAKR010061066.1, from coordinate 59,672 downwards.
TGTGGTTTTTGTGTAATACTTTTTTTTGTACACTTGGTGGCAGTCACCTATAATGGGACTGCATTTATACAGGAAGGGTAATGAAGCCAGCCGTGTTGCATGCCGCGAGGCATACAGTTTTTGACCGTGGTCAAGGCGTGTGCAGGTAGCATAGCAGAGACTTAACTTGGGTTAAGCCCCCTAACTGCTTATGATTACCTGAATACAAGAGGCTTTGTAGGCAATAAATGAACCAGCTAAGGTAAAAGGTAAATGTCTGGACATCGTTGGTTTGTGCGTTACCCGGGCGATGCCTATACGGCGCGCGTCAGCTAAAGGTTTGCTGACATAGCAGCCCCGTAGTGACTGACTGGAAGCCACAACAGACACAGATCATTTCATTCATGCAAAAATAGAAAAAAGCTTGGTGATGGAGTGACACCTTGCAGGGCTAGCGACTACTGTCGCTGGCATGTAGCATATTAGTACTATCCTGCCAAATTAGCCAACCAAGCTAGATGGCTTTGATAAGTGCCAGTAAGTAAGCTAGCTAGCTCAATTTTGTCTGTTCGCTCCTGTAAAGGTCATCACTGCCGAGACAATTTGCAATTGGTAAACTGTGCAAATTCATAAGCTAACATAAGTATACCAAATTAGAAATGTATACTAACGCTCAGCATGGATTTACACTGCCTCTACCATCAATCAACGAATAGTGTTCATTTCATTGAAATTAATTGATTTCTGTCTGAAATGTTATTAATGCTGGTGTGATGGCCTTTAGACGGACGGACTATTTCACTTGCTTCACCTTTTCCGTCCAAGAACATCAAATATCCGGTTGAATGGTCAGCCACAGACAAAGTGAGCACTAAGGCTACTTTGAGGGATTTACAGTGCTGGAAATCCCTTCATCTTTGTTTTGACTTTGAATAGTTTAGTCAGCGAGTCTTACTGCTAAATTACAGCAACTTCATCACAGAGGTTTTGGTAATGTAACGGCGGGCGCGACAGGAACGCAACCTCCCAAGCACCTCGGATAAAAGGGTGAAAGCGGCACGGCTGCATACGTTTTTAGCATGTTTTTTTAGACACAACATGTGAACAGGAACTTCCTCCTCTTATCATTTCCTGACACCTTAAGTTTAAAATGTCCACCTGTATTGGACACTAGAGAAGAAGTGGCTCTGTGTGTGCAGCTATCTGCAGCAGTCTGAGCAGCTCTGTGTAACGTCAGCAGAGCAGAGCAGAGCAGCTGCAGTGCAGAGGAGAAAAGACAGACAGCTGCAGACAGATGTTGGTGTTGTAGAGGCACTTTCTCCTACAAGGGGCACTGAGGCAGGTTTCTGAGAACCCCTCTGTGGATGGTGTGATGGGTGTGTCACACTCAACAATAGAATAAAACATTTGGTTCATGCGTTCCATTTCCTCAACACCATCAGGGCGTGTGTGGAGTCAGGTGTAGTGCGACTCTCCGGTCTTACCTGGTGGGAGAAGAAAGCCAGATCTGTCTGTTTGGTGTCTGCTTGTTGATGACGTAGGTGCCATGGTCCCTGCCCAGCTGCACTGTCAACACCCCACTCTGTACATGAACCAAAGACAGAACAGAAACACAATCAACACATTTCTTGTGACAAATTAAATTAAATACACCATTTCAACCACAAAGCTAAATGGTTATGACATTATGCAAATCGACGTGTTTCCGTAATCTCTGATGTCGTCGATGAGTCAGCCCTACGCAATACATTAAGTATATTCTATATATCGCCCATCCCTAGTGTCTATTTTATATATTTAACATTTTTGAAATATAGTTTCTTTCTTTCAGAAGTGTGTCTGTGTGTTCAGTACAGAGCTGGAGACAGGACATGGTTAGCCTAGCTTAGCATAAAGGCTGGAAACAGGGGGGAGAAACGGCTAGCCTGGCTCTGTCCACAGTTCAAAAATACACAGAGCAGCAGCACCTCAAAAGCTCACTGATGAACATGATGTATCTCGTTTGTTTAATCTGGACACAAACAGAAATCTAACAATGATTTGTGATTTTCCGAGGAGGAGGAGGAGGACCATGTCACTGAAGTCACTCTGTAAATGGGATGATAACTCATGAAGATGGGAGGATTGCACTTAGAGAAACAAAAAGCACAAAAAAGTGAAGAGTTGACTGCTTCTTCTATATATTACTCCATAAAGATTTCCCTCCAGCACCTCTCGAAAGACCCTCTGCAGTGTGCAGTACTGCTCCTGGCTCTGATTTAGCCAGCCAAGTTACAGCTCTGTTGATTCTGCTCTGTGTGTGTGTGTGCGTGTGTGTGTGTGTGTGTGTGCGTGTGTGTGTGTGGGTGTGCGTTGTTTATGGCCCCATATGTCACTGCAGCCAGTCGAAAAAGGGGGTCAGCTGCCAAGATGTGAACACTGGCCAATCAGTCAGAGCCAGCAGAGACAGCCGCTGTCCAACCAAAACGATTACACACACACACACACACACACACACACTTTATTAATCACCCTCTCCACTGACAGGGTGGAAGAAGATGTTACAGGAGAGAAGTGTGAGAGAGGGATGAAAAAATAAAAAGAGACACAGAACGAACAGTGACAGTCACATGGATCTGTGGATTCGGACGTCCCAGAGCAAATCTAACAGTGCCGGAGGACGGACGCACTACAGACAGACAGGACAGTGAGATGATAACAGTGGTAAACAGGAAACAACATGAAGTCTTTACCACCAAACATACACTCTACGTCTGCCTAAATACATATTCATGCTAATGTGTGTTGCGCGATCTTTTCCCTGATAATATTTATCAGTCGGCGAGACAGCTTCCACATCAACAGCAGCTGTTATGAAGCCTGGGTGTGACCGCGCAGAGCATCAATAAAGGCAGGCTGACACACATGGAGCCCATCACAGTTCACCCCCTGGTCATATGTCAATCTGAACAGGAGATGACACACTCCGAAATAGCATCAGGCTTGTAGGAACACGTGATAATACCGATCTGTCTATTTTGTGGGAACGTCTGAAGGATTAAGGATTAATTTCCAGTAAGAGGTTAATGAATGGAGATAGTGAAGTCTAGAGTCAGGCTAGCAGCACCGTGAGGCTGTACTCAGGCACAATGGTGCTTTGATCTAAATGCTAACAGGCTGATGTTTAGCAGGTATAGTGTTTGCCGAGTTCACCATGTTAGTTTAGCATGTTAGCAAGCGAACATTTGTTAATTAGCATAAACACAAAGTATATCTGTACAAAATTCCATGGCAATCCATCCAATAGTTGTTGAAATATTTCATTAAAAAAGCCCAAAATATCGACCTCGAGGTGGCATTAGAGGACAAGTCAAAGGATTACCAAAGTCAGTGAGGAAGACCAGAACAGGACTCCTGCAGAGCAAACACTTCTTTACGGAAAGGTCATGAGTTGGCAGCAAGGTAGAGTTCAGTGAGGACACCAGGTCTCCTGAGACACTGCTGTCCATCTGTCACCGCTGGTTTTGGTTGAGTAGGGTGCAAGGCTAATCTCAGTAAAGCTCTATCGTGTTATATTTGCAGTAAACTGTATAAACTCAAGTTGAAGCTGAAGAATCTCAGTAATATTATGCAACAAACATACATTATTGTGATGTCAAAGGTTGAACTTAACACTCCTGGGTTTTGTTATCAATAAGGTGAGTATAATCAGCATGCACCTCTGCCTGATGGACTCTCATTTACCACATACTGTTTGGTTAACAACTTAAATGTTAGATTAAGTTCTTTTCCAATGTATTTGTTTAGATCATATGCTTTAACTGTCTGACTGCTTGTGCAGACTCTGCTGTATAGCTGTGTCTGACAGAGGCACCACTTTATTTCCGAGCAATGAAGTTGGAAGTCGGTGAGTAGAATGTTATTATAACTCATAAAAAGAAAAAGAACAAAATTAATTCCCATACAAAAAGAAAAGTGAAGCTGCTCTGATTTCTCAGTGGCCTCCTGCTGTCCTCTCTACCTGTCCCCTCTGTATCCTCCTCTCTGATAGGTCAGCGTAGTTCTCTCACTGTTTCTGTGTAACTCCAGGATTTACAGTTTTTCAAGCTTCATCCTGCCAGATAACTTCAAGCTGTCTGCCAACAAGAACAACAGGCTCTCAGTGTGTGTCGATTCTACTGGGCAAGAAATCAATAAGTCAACAGAGCCCAGCAGCCAAACAGCAGGCCACGTCTGAAACAGCTTTATGGAGCACAGGAGGGGTAATGGGCCGTGCACAGCCCCCCACACCTACAGTCTCTGCTGTAGTCTCTCAACGAACACTCCTACATCACACTTTCCTCTGGCTTCTGAAAGTTTAGACCATCATTTTAACTGCGGGGCTAATGAATGAATGACATTAGCAAAAAGCTATCGTTGTGCTGCCTAGAGCACAATCACTACTGTTTAATCTTTTGTACAAATTCTGCATCTCTGTATTCTTTACTGTGTTTGTCGTAAAGTGCGTTGTGCTGGAAGACAAATGAACAAAGTGAATCAGCTTATCAGATGCCATTTTGGATGATACCATTTGCCTTTACGGTGGCTCTGAGTGGTCACCTCTGACGGATGCGAAAAAACGCAGAAAATCTAACCTGTTCTGAAATAATGACGGACGAAAGTTTCGGGGTCAGTGTGTAAACATGATTGACATAATGTGAGGTCATATTTATTTTCAAACGTGCGTGAATTTCAGACAAAAAATACAGACTTGGTGTGCAAAGGCCTTTCCTGTAGGCTACTCGTTGCATTGCTCCTTGGGAGTTCTTTGTACTGCTCTGTTGATTGAAAGGACTGTTGTTGACAGAATGAGAAACCAGCCAGATTTACTTTTCTTTTCTTAATACTGTACAGTCACAGAGCATTTATAGCCTAGGTTACGCTGCCAACTGCTGGAGATCCCAATACACTACAAAGCAGTCAAACGGACATATAATACCGCTATACCAGCTGCTATAACAAAACAAAAAAACAACCGGTATTGGCCGATCAGCAATCGGTATCGGCGGCAAAAAAAATAGAACCGGGGTATCATATCATCAATGTATATGTGCTGTTTGTGTGACAGGAGCAGCACCTATAAAAGGTTAATGAGGATCTGTAAAGACAGCAGGACTGAAAGAGGAATGAGATGTTTATGTAAGGGAAACATGCAGCTGTCATAAGTAATGTACAGCGTAGCGTAGAGGCTCATTACAGACCAAAGACGAAGAGGTTTGTTCCCCTAAAGTGCATTATTTTTTCATAACGGCACAGATTAGAGTAGATTATCTCACTTGTGCCCCGTCAACTTTGTGTTTGGTTAGGATCCATCTGGGAATAAATGTGAATTACTCAAACAGTAGGAGAAGCCATAACCTACGAAACAGCTGAAACCTTCCAACTCTGAAGCTTCATTTAGACCACTGATGAGTACACCACGCCAGAGGTGCGAGGTTATCTGAAAATAATGCACACCCTCCAGCCGATCACAATCCAATACACTCCGTGGAAAATTTTTGGAATAACCGGGAACATAAACAGTATAATAATCTGAGCAATATAAAGTGTGCAGCAGGTGGAGGTGGTGTTTATACATCTCATGTCTCACTAAACTGCACATTCAATGAACGTCTTATTAAAAGAAGAGTGCAGTTTATTGATTGTCAAGTTTAGTGAACACAGACCACAACACCTCATCCCCTCTTTGTTTACGGTTACATAACAATCTAATATGTTCAGTAATAATTAATGCTCTATATTTTCTTTCTTCCAGTTACAGGGCTGTATTTGTATAAGTTCATTAGATAACTGCTTCCAGTAGAGCTTCAGAGCCTTAAGGGGGGCAATAATGCAACACTGAAGCACTGTATTTAGCCATATTTTGTTAAACTGACTGTTATGGAACACACTGAGTAAATGGATGAAGAGCAAAGAAGTGGAGTTGTGGCACATTATTGGGATGTTAAACTTGTCACTATTTTAATCCATTGTAGCTAACATAGCTTTTGCTGACCAGAGTGTTCTTTCAGTGCATCAACTTGCACTTAAGTCACCAGGTTACAGTCGGCTTTCTTGCACAATCTGATTTCTTAAACTCTGCCTGTATACATGATACAGGTAGCCGGGTTTCTAATTGGATTTTTACGTGTGCGCATGTGCAGGACAAAGACAGACAGAGAAAGTGTCGCTGTGAAAGCTGAGCAGGAGGATGAGATCATAATACGTAGTGACGAGTCCCCATAACTCGAATAATTCCATCTAAAGTCAGACTACAACTGAAACTAACACAAAGAGGCCTTTTGTAAAGACTAAATAAGTCAGTTTCTATTGTACATTTGACCATTTGTAAAATTCAGACAAATCCCACTGTAAGAAAAATGTGTGCTCTGTTTCATCTATCTTCTATCATATAGGACACCAAGCTTGGGAGAAGTCCGGAAACTGACGTGCTGCATGTAACCAGGTTACTACAGGTCACGTTCTCGGATTACTTGCGTAACCTAGTTTCTCTGGTCTTTCCAGGTGTTGGGGAGTACTACTGCACATGTGAAAATGTTGTAAAGCCTTTAGTTGCTCCAAAGAGAGCTGTGTGAAGTCTGGTAAACTGCCTCAAGTGATGTCACACCCACTGTTCTTTTTTTACAGTTCTTAATACTCATCTTCCCCATTAACAAGGTGTAAAAAATAAGAACGACTATAATAAGCCAGTTACCTTGCTCTCAGGTGAGTGGTCAGCTGCTGCCCATCAACCTATTATTAGTGTGTAAAAATATCTTCCACTGCAGTCAGATGTTCCCAAAGTGACCAAAGTGAACAGGAAATAGAGTGACTTACAGCGAAGACAACATCGTAGTCTTCTCCAGTGAACGCTTCATCGCTCAGGTCTTCGAAATAATCAGTCAGAGCATCCAACGTCTCCTCTGCCAGCTTCTCATACGCTGCTTCCGGCAGCTCACTTGTAGAGACAGTGATGCAAATTTACATATTAGTTTAACCATTCAACGCTGGACTAGTGATGCTTAGAAAAGAAGTTAACTGTGGGTTACCTTAAGGGCACAGGTGTGGGGTTCTCCAGCCTTGGTGGTGTCAGATGGATGTTTTTCCTCCACCTATCACCATCAACTCTGCTCTCAAACCACTGACAGAGAAAAACTGAGGTCAGACACTAAATAACAAGGACGCATTAATTATCTAAATCCACTTTGGATTCCTTTAATCTCACATTTCCTCTGCAATGCATTCATCTTGCAGGATGTTCAACTTTGATATAACTTTATCATTTATTTCCATGGCATTTCTTAGCTCCCTTCACCTAAAAATAGATGACGCACTTAAAGGGAATTGGTATGTGATGGTTCAATTTGATCTTAACACAGTTTTGGTGTAAACTTGTGAGTTATTTCCTTTTTAGAAATCCTTAAAGGTCCCATATTATAAAAAAGTGAGTTTTTCATGTTGTTTTTTTTATTATAGAGCAGGCTTAAATCCTATATAAATACTGTGAAAGTATCAAAACACTTAATCCACAGGGAAATACACACAGCCCGTATTCAGAAACTCTGCGTTTGAAACAAGCTGTCAGGATTTCTGCCCATTTGTGATGTCACGAATATACAATATTTAGACCCTCGACACAATTTTAAACGTAAACATTACTAAATGTGTCCCAGTTTATTTCCTGGTTGCAGTGTATGCACCAGGAAGTGCGCTGGTCGACGATCCGGACTTTCATAGTGGCCAAACGGCGGTACTGCAACTTCCGTGTCCGTCACGTGATGCTGTTGGGCCCAAAAAGCCTTTTCCCATAGACTTACATTGGGAAAGAGACGTCTGTAACTCAGCGGATAACTTTTTTTGAGGTGAATCAACTTCCCAGTACGAACACTCTAATAACCCTTATTTAAAAAAATTAAGTTTTTAAAGTTGTAAAATGCACTAATAGCTGAATCCAGAGTTATTTCCTTTCCTCCGTTCATGTGAGTGAGACCCAGACCGAGGCTGGAGCGCAAGCCATGACGACGGCGTGACTTTGGGACCCCATTACCGAGTCATGTGACTGAGCGGACGCTACTGCGCATGTCCCAGTTGCCCAAGAGCCGCCAAGATCCGGGTACTTTTCCAGACGGAAGTCGAGCCATTTAGGCTTCATGTGCCAATGAGCAACTCTCATAGGATTGACCGGGGCCCCGCCTCCAACGCTGTATCCAGTTCTTTTAATACATCCATGATGTGAATGTCATCAGCTGACAGGAGGTACACATGGACCCAAGCTGTTGCCTAGCAACGCAATTCTGTTGCAATTCCGTCAAAATGGAGCTAAAACGGAGCGTTTCAGACAGAGGGTAAATACAGGCATATTCAGGCTGACAGTATGAGGAAAATAAAGTTTTTTTTTAACATTACAGCATGTAAACATCTTGTAGTAGAAACACAAAACACAAGTATGAACCTGAAGATGAGCATGGTAAGGGACCTTTAAACTGTCAAACCGCAGCAGAACTCACCTTGTTGTGAGGTTGACAGACGGGATGCAGCGTGTGAGTAGTTAACGGACGAACCACCGGGAGACAAGACCAGCTCCTGAGCTGGAAGATTAAATATCGTTAATATGAGAGTGAACTCGGTGTTAGTGAGTTATGATACATGATGCAACAACGAGCCAACCAGCGTTAAGAGCCACTGTTAGCTAACGTTATCTACATAACATCAGTTCAGCAGCGTGTCTCGTCTTAACGGTAACTACCTGGTTAAACAGGCTCCTGCTGCTCTGCGCTGTCACCATGGTGACCTGTGAGTTCACACGGTGACATATCTGAGGATAAATACAAGTCGTTCTAGTGAAGAGAAGCATCACGTTATAGTCTAAACTAGTTCACCGCTGCTCCTGGTCCTGCTTCTGGTCCTGGTCCTCCTGTGAGCTGTACACTAACATTCAATGTCCACACCGCCGCCTGCTGGATGGGAGTGTGTCCGGTAATAAACCGGAAGCAGCAGCAGCTTCTTCTTCTTCTTCTTCTTCTTCTAAACTTCTCTCAAAAGGACATTGTTTATGGTTTTGTCATGGACAATAACAAAGATGACTTTCTGGCGAATAACATTCTCATTCTTGGAAAATTTTATTTGCACAAATCCAAGTATATGAAAGTGAAACCTAGATTTAATGTGTTTTAGTCTGAGTTTCCTTCTTACATAAAAGCCCTTAAAGTCATGAAAAACAAAAATGCTTTGAAACTTCTTAACATAATAGAAGAATATTAATTACAAGTACAGCCCTATAGCCCTTAATTTAATTTATTATTATTTTCATGTATAATTTTACATATTTTATCTGTTCTTGTTCTGTATGCACCTTTTCCTTTTATTCTAATGCAATGATCTATGAGCCATGCTGTTTGTAAATCTGAATTTGTTAAATAAAAAAAAAAAGATTCTTCTTCTTCTTCAATATAGTATTTTTTTATATACTACTACTTTTTAATACTTTATTTCAAAAGTTCAATACAATATATTCGCATGTTCAGTATAAAATAATATAAAAATAAATTATTAATTATACAACAAATACAAATGTAAGGAAAGGAAAAGATGAATAAAACAAAAAACAATTTTAGTCAATTCAGAATTTTTGAGTTTTAAGTTATCAATCATGATCAAATATGTTAAAATCAGTATCTTTAAAAATAAAAGGAGGGTATTCTCAAATGATATATGTAAATTTCATCTGCCGAAAAACTGTAAAAAAAGTGGTAAAAAGTGAGTATTATCTCAGTCTTTGTTAGTATATAATTTTTCAAAATATGTTGAGAAGTTCTTCTGTAAAATAAACCAAAAAGAAGTAGTTGTGAAAACAATCTTCTTCTCAAACTTATTCAACTCTTCTTCTTCTTCTTCTTCTTCTTCTTCTTCGGATTCGGATTAGTTGTTGCATTGCTGCCTCCCACTGGTCTAGAGACGTCATTGCTACTTTTGCCCTCTGAGATCTTTAACTGTACCTTTCAACATAGATCTGTGCTCTTGAGGAAGTGTATGTTACTAACGTACTTCCCTAGCTCTCTTGCTAACTCTTTAGCTTTTTTAAACTCCCAATTCACCTAATTCTATGAATATGATCCTCCTTTCCCGAGCTAAAGCTCTCTTTCTCAATAGGCAAATTGTTTCTCTCTTTTTTTTCATTCATTCAAATGTCTCAGACCAGCAAGAAAACTCACTTATTGCATTTTAAAATATCAGTTCATGTCAGATGTCAGAATTGGTTTTGTTTCACCTGATTACATGGGGCCGAAATGGGTTAATTACTTTAATAGTAAATTCTGTCATTGAAAAAATATAGCCTACATACAGTCCCTTACCAAAAAGAAGTTTATTCAATACAAGTGTGCTATTAGTACACTTATTTTAAACTTAAAATAAGAGAGTATGCTTTCAGTTTACATTTTATGTACTTGTCAGAGATATACTTAACAAAATTACACTTAAATATACTTGGCTTCTACTGACAAGTAAACAGAAAGTCTAAGTATATTTGGCTTATGCTTATTTTTTGATAGATTAGAGGGTGTGAGAGTTTTTAAACATATGTTTTGATATTAATTTACTTTAAATCTTCAAGAATTTTCTATGTTTTTGCATTCTCCGTTCACCGTGTTTTTTTTTTTTTTATATCTCATCACAAAATATCAAGTCAAATAGCAAAAGTCTCTCTATGTAATGCATAAATCATTGGCTAAGTACTATAAGTTAAAGAAAACTTACAAGTATGCTTGCAGTAAAAACTAATAAAATAGTAGTTTACTGAGAGTATACTTTAAAGTGTACTTTCATAAACTAAAAAGTGGGCTACAAGTATATAACTAGTAAACTAACAGCATACCTATAAGTTCACCTGTGGTATAGTTCACTTCATAATATAGTTGCAGTACAAAAATTACGTGTTAGATGTAAACTAGTACTGTGTACTCAAAATGTACTATTCTTACACTTAAAGTACACTTAAAAGTATACTTTTATAAACTAAAAAGTGGGCCAAGAAGTATTGAAGTGGTACACTTAAAAGTATACTACTTGTACACTGATATTACATAAAGCATACTTGGGAAATATAGTTGAACTTCATAAAATAAACTTGAAGTATACTACTTTTTTGTAAGGGGTATAATCCACTAATATTTCATATTGAATCAAATTATACTTTAATGGTGAATCCATCATGCTAGTGGATAGTATGTACAATCTACAGTGACTTTCAGATCACCCCTGTCTGATATATTTGAAAAAGAGCATTCTGTGTGACGCAGTAGAAAAAACCCAGACAGAGTGGGAGGGGGCAAACAGACAATCTGTACAATGTGAGGCTCTGAGGCTGAAGCTGCTGAAGCTTTGTAGAAATCTTGATATGAATTAACCTCTTAAATCTCACTGAGTCGAACAGGCATCACAATTTTTGTTCATAGTAACCAAATATATCAGAGCTGGAACAAAATTATACACAATACACGATACTGTAAGACAGAGTGGAATAGGATTATTTTAACAGTCTTAGAGCTACTTAAGAGGAAATAAAGGGCTGGATGTTTTATTCAATGATATGCAAGGATGCATTAAAGTCTACCACAAAGTACAGCATGAGCAGGTGTGGACACTGTTTGGGCAGTGAAGGACACTCCTAAATACTGTTCATTTAGCCCCAGACAGCAGCAGACTGTACACACAGTGTGAATGTGGAACCATCTCCACATTAAATAATTATCGCAGGGTTACTTTAAAAGTCATGATCCTCAGATACAAAACGTATTACGTTTATGTCCTACAGTGCTGCTTTTATGAATGAAGCAAAGATCCAAGACTTGTTGTGACTGCAGAGCAATGTTTGTACTGTATTATGCCAACAATACTTAATTCATTGAATTTCTCCATCATGCCATAATTAAGATCTTTTTATCAGTCTCATAAAAGGGGGCATCTAAACATCCACAAACATAATGAAGTCATGTTGTTGGAATGCATGTGCTCTACTCTTGTACATTCCTTACATCCTTATTACAGTAACTCATAAACTACTACATACATGTATTCATTATATTACAAGTGCTAATTCATGTACCTAAAGTGTTAAAGAGGAGAATAGAGATGTGTCTGTTAACCCCTGCCTGTGCTTGTATCTAAACTGCAGATCAGCTCACATCCGACATTATTCATGACTGTGCAGCCGTCCTACCTGCTCAGCCAATCAGTCCACTCACAGCTGGTGAGATGTGTCGGGCCCTCGTGTGATTGGCTGGCAGCTTCTCTGGTGAGGGCCGAGCGCTGAGAGATCAGTGGAGGATTTCTGACTGAGGCCTCTGCTGAGGAGATCCATTGGAGTGATGGGGAGAAAAGGGGAGGGAGAAGTTCAAGCCACGTTATCTCATTAGAAGTGAAACTTTCACTAACCTACAACTGTCATTCGTTGTTTCATCTGTGCTAAAGCAGTGACCCTGGGTTCAATAGGATTGGCACTGGAGATCTCACAGCAGGGCACCTGCAGGATTCAAACGCTCACATTTAGAATATCGTATTCCTTTTACTGCTAAGAGTCATGTTACGTTATGTTTGAAAAACTGAGTTGCATTTCTACACAACCACACAATGATAAATTAAGTCTGACAAATACATATGCAAATAATTTATAATTTGTAGTAAATTAGTTAAAACATGCAAAACACTGAAGGAAAAGTTAAATTGAACATAACTAATAGAAGTTGTTCAACTATGAATAGGAACAAGAAGAAGCACCAGAGAGTTAACTGTTGAGCAGGGCCAGATTAACCCCAACAGACAGGGGCCAAAATAAGGAATACATTCACTTTTTTTTTTATTTATGAGAATAAATTTGACTATGCAAATTACAAATTGCAACTTTGTAATATTCATTGCAAACTGAAATAATAAACAATTCATGTATTACTGATGCACATTGATGCATAACAATAATACATATTTATTTATTATTTCAGTTAATGATGAACATGGTGCATTACTGATTATTTTTTGCCTAATGAAATTTATTCCCAAATAATGTATCCCTAAATAAAAAAGTGAGTATTTTATTCATTTTTTATTATTATGCATCAATAATAACAATAAAAACAAAATCCTAGATTTTAATCCCTTTACAAGACAGGGCATCAGGATTATTAAATAATACACAAATCAACTTATTATTTCATTTTATATGGCCAAGAGATGGATCAACTTCTGACATGAACCTCAGCTCGTCAGTGTCGAGGCCAACGGTGCATTTACTGTCATGTTACTGTAAATTCCATATTTCAGTGTACGTGCAATCCTCGACAAAGCGTTAATCAAAACAGTACAATCTGTCATTGTAAAGTCCTTTTGTATTTATTACAAAATATATCCAAAATATTTGCCACCCACTTGTACAACAGGAAGACTCACGATAACTGAATTCATTTAACCCACAGCACATCTGAAGCATCAATGGGGCACGCTAATGCTCTTTAAAATGCAGACTGATTTGAAGAGTCTGTCACCACACAGTGACATAACTTTTGTCTTGATTGAAAGCAGACACAATGTGATATATTGCAGTACCTGAACACACACATATCTGTAGTAAATGGGCTAAAACACTGTTCTTCAAAGTGTACTGGAAATGCAGCGCAGAGGTGAACTTAGCCATTGGTTTCGTTTCTTTATGGTGATTATACAGAATAATCCCAACATGAATGGGTTAATGATTTGTTGCATGCTCCCATTAGCAGTACAGGCACCTGTAGCATTATTTATTTATCCTCCCTCCTCCTTTTTTAAAGGAAGCAATCATGATTTTGACCTCATCTGTTCTGTACATACCTGTACAGGAGATGAACTTAAGTGAGGCTTGCAGTCGTTGTTTTAAAGAGCCACTTGATCAAGATAATCAAACATTCATATATCAATTTATTCAGTGGTGGTTAATCTTTCTGTCTCGCTGTGGTTGAACCAGGACTCGAGTCTGCTTCGCGGTACTGCTGAACTGTGTGGGCTCATTCACAACTGTGACAATATGCGTTCCTTGTTAGCTGATGAAGCATCAAATGATGCAGAATCTGCAGTAAGCGGCACGGCCACACACATTCAACAATCGCAAGCATTCACCGTGTCTGTTCACAATGCTCCGTTTGGCAACAGGACAGCAGAAATATTCCATTTGAATCCAAACTGTCCCAAAAAACCTGACAGCATTCTTAAATGTTGAAATAAAAGACGTCAGTGTTAACTGCTCTGCTCTGAGCCCGGCCCCATAAAACACAAACAGATACAGAAAATGAATAAACTCCCACAGAATAGTCTGATTTTTCATATCCAGCATAGAGATTGGTCAAAAGACACTCCGGTGTCTCTGTGAAAGCACTCGGAAGACATCTGAGGTCTGCTTTCTTGATGAATGATTAGTCCCTTTCGTATTGTCCATAGTGTCCTGGGTTTACTGCTCCCGTCCAGTAACCTGGGCTCACTGAAGGAGGCCGGGCTGCGCTCAGCCTCTCAGGCAGCTTTCGTGGTGCACGTTCCTGGAGTCTCCTGTAGGTTCACCTTGGATCTGCAGACACAACAGTTGAGGTTAGATTACATTCCATCACACTGTATGTCAAATATACACTGGTTATAAATTCCTTATTCTATAAAAGTGTATCTATGGCAAATCAGCTAAAGCGTTAAATGGTATGATAAGTGTCAATATAGGCTATATGTATATGCGCTTGTAAAAATTTGATTTGCTGCTCCAGCTCACTTAGCCAGAGCATTCAGGAAGTCAAGAGCATAGCTACGATGGAGTGCTGAGACAGGAAGTCTAGTCTGTGGAGGATCATTATTACAGTTTCTTTGGATTTCCTTTCTGTAACACTGATTGATCTCTGAGCTCATTTACAGCAGTTAAAGAACTCACCGTATGCAATGTACAGTATTATGGCAACTCAGTCTTTGGCATATCTTTCTGATGTTTGTGTCGACAAAAATGACTCCCGTAAATCTGTAAAAGACGGTTCCCTGCTCTTACCTGTTGTGTGTCATGTGACTCTTGACCAGGTGGCCGGCAGCCAGAGCAGCCATCAGTGAGAGCTCTCCAGCCAGCACGGTGGCACACACAACCCTGGCCAGCTGCCGGGCGTTGTCCCCTGGACACTCCTGACTGGCTCCCTGCACGCCCAGCATCTGCACGTACACACACACACACACACGAATGACTACTTCAGGAAATTAGCTAAATATATTGTGATACATGAGCCACCAAGCTTGGCAGACTTAACATTAATTCTTATTATTATAATAACATTCATGTAACAACTGAACTGATAGGTAATGTATTGCCTGCAGTTGCCTGAAATGTGTGTTTGTGTTTGTGTTCCCAACTTAGGCTACCTTCGGGGACACATTTCGGACTAAAGGCCAGTTAATTTGGGGACGGTTTGCGCAATTAGGGACAAAAGCCGTGTCCCCAATTTGGAAAAAGAAGATTTTAGTGGTTCGGCTTAGGGTTAGGCTAGTAGCGGTTGTGGTAAATCTAAAGGAAATGAATGTAAGTCTATAGCCCCTATTCCATGGACAATCCCCCCCACTAACATCTGGCTGTTGTCTTCAGCGGGAAAGGTTACAAGCGGTATTCATTCCCGGGACAAATGACTCAGTAGTCACGGGTATTTATCGGCTCCAGCTCCGATCGACAGTGACAGAAACATGACACCCGGGTGGACACGCTAATTTTCACCCCTTTTCCGGCGCAATGCTATGTGACTCGCATTGAAGAGAATAAATAAAAATCAACAGGGATTTGGACAATTGTCATAATCATGAACGTACAAAATATATAATTAATATGCTTTCCTCAAAGCCACTAGACTCCAGTCAGAAAACAGTCATTTTACCTCGCTGATCATCGAAACACACTTCATTCAAACTGGACGGAAACAAGATAAAACTCATCGAAACCATCTTATAATTCTTTCCACTGTTCCAACAATCACGAACTCTGGTTTCACGGTTCGAAAGAAAGACTGAAAAAGTAATAGAAGAAGTAACCAACGTAACATTTTCAGCGTTTACTAACTCTGCATCCGGTGCTGGACGGCCGGCACGTCAGTGGCCTCAAACGTGACACAGCAGGAAAAAAAAAATAATAGAAAGTCCAGTGCAACAGCACGACATATTCGCAATGGGAAAGGAGTCTATCGTCTATTTTAGCAGGTTTTCCCGTGTTTGAATAACATGCATGTACAAGCTCATTTTGGTGGAAAAGGGTATATATAATGTCCCCAAAAGTGACCTCAGTAAACATGTGCATGTGTGTGCATGCATGTGTGTGTGTGTGTACCTGGAGGCAGGCTTGCTGGGGGGGCAGGCTGGTTCCTCCTCCTACAGTGCCCAGCTCTATGGAGGGCATGGTGCAAGTGATGTACAGGTCCTCCCCTGTTGGTCCGGACGCCTCCATCAGGGTGATGCAGTTACTGCTGCCCACTGACTGGGCTGGATCCTGGAGAAAACACACACACAGCCACGTACATTAACACAGGAAAAACACCAGAATACATTGAAATAATCAGATGCACAATATTTCCTGAGAACTACTTTACCTGTCCACAGGCTATGTAGATGGCAGCCACCAGGTTGGCTGCGTGTGCGTTATTTCCACCGATGCTACCTGCCATGGCGGAGCCCACCAGGTTCTTACAGATGTTCACCTCCACCAGAGCTGCTGTTGTCGTTTTCAGGACCTGCAGCGACAAGCAGTGAACATGAGTTTTTGCTGATATTAACATAAGATAGGATGATTCTAATGATAACTTCTGTGTGAAGGACATGTTAGTGAGACAGATCAAAGTATTTAACTGAAGGATAATTGAACAAGTGTACATTTAGTAAGGTCTTTTAGGGCCTTTTCACACCTAAAGTCTGAACCTAGGGTCGTGTTTTTGTCACACGGTATACATTTGATCCGGTTCATTTTTGTTTCACATCGCATAGCTTCACACCGGGGCTATTTTTTACCTCCGGCGGTACACACTGTCCTCTTCATTGTAAAGATGCACATGCCTTTAACTTAATATAGATCTAGTATATCCAGCTGGACCTGATGCCAGGGAAGCCTCATGTCTGACACCTGTCTGCTCTCAGCACATCCACTGTCTCTCTTTTTCTCTTCTCTCTTTGATACAGACTGAGACCACCTCTTTTCGTCGGACCAAGGTTTGGCTGTTTGATCCGGAATGTGGTCCAGGGGAGGTTTTTTACCCCTGTAATTTTGGTTTGGACCAAACGAGGTAGGTGTGAAAGGGCCCTTAAAAATCGAGCGTGAACTGTGCATGAAACATATTTTAAAGGATAGGATCACAGACCTTTCAAGTCTGTCTAAAAACAACACTCACATGCCCATATGAACATTGAAACCATTTCTGCTTGCTGTGGTCATTCCTCCTGTTCATACTGACCTTTAAAAGATCACTTCCTAACATGACGCTGTGCTGCAGCGCAGGGATAGTAACACAAAGAAGTACTAACAAGACTGTAACTTTGGAGGACACTGTGTTTTTAAATGCTGTTCTAATGTGTTTTTTTCACCTCATGTAAAGCACTTTCAAATTTGAAATGTGCTATACAAATATAGGGTAAAGTTTTATCTTATCATAGTCAGTGTATTAAGACAGTAACTTAGATGGCGGTTAGCACGCTCTCAGTTTGGAGAAGCAGACAGGAGTATCGGCTACGAAGCTATAAGCAATGTAGCCTACTGCTGTGGACGCAACGTTAGTTCAGATCAGAAAGTCACACAATAACACAAACTAACCGATCGATGATCTGTGAGGTAAAATTATAGTTTTTCTCAATGTAGTCTTGTGGCTGAAAAGAGCGATATAATGACTTCAGTTTCCCATCCGAACGGGCTGTCTGATGGCGAGGTAAATCTGTGAAAATATTCTAAATATAGCGTACACTTAAACTCATATAGATTTTTTTAGGTGGATAAAATACGTTTTTCTGCTGCTCCCGTCCACAGCCGCTTTACCTCGCCGTCAAACAGATGCCTTTCTGACGGGGAACTGAAGCCGTGATATCGCTCTCTTCAAAGCCACCAGACTCCCTTGAAAAAAGCAGTAATTTTACCTCTCAGAACACGGGAGAATATACATACACAACCCTACTTCAAAGAATCCTTTCAGTTATATCCAAACTGCTAACAGTGACTCAGCTAGTGCTGGCGTTCACATTATTCATAAGCTTATTGATTAGCTTACTTTGGTAACTTACATCACTGCTTTTTGCTAATGGTTGAGTGGGCATAATGGTTGAGCCATTTGAAAAACCATGTTGACCCCTAGAGCTACTATGGAAGAGTGCAGTCTTATTATTATTTATTAATTTATGCATTTCTTTTTTGTTCCTTTAATTATTTTCTACCCTCTTTTATTTTTGTTATTATATATTTTTTTATAATTTAAGTTATCTTTCCTATCCAATTGTGACTTGTATGTTAGAAGCATTGAGTTTAGATTACAATGCCTTAATGTTTGTAAATGAATTTTCTTCAATAAAAAAAAAAAACACAGATGGAGTCCACCTTTAAATTGGTTAATGCCAGTAAAGACCTTACAAAGTTTGAAAAATAACGACAGTAAGCTGCCCTCTCAGTCCTGGCTCTTCCTACCTCTCTGACCACTTTAGCGGGGATGGTGGCCTCACAGACAGCAGACTTGCCCCTGCCTTCGATCCAGTTGATGGCAGCTGGTTTCTTGTCGGTGCAGTAGTTCCCACTGACAGCAATCACCTGCAGCTCTGGGAAGTGCTGCTGCAGTCTGCTCAGAGCCTGTTCTGTACCCTGCAGGCAGACCAATTATCCTTTAAACAAGGCCATGAAGGACGTCAGGACTAACTCATTACTAGAGTCATTATGAAACAGTTACCTTAGAGATCATATTCATCCCCATGGCATCTCCAGTCTTGGAATGGAAGCGGATGTAGAGATTTCTCCCAGCCAGACCAACCAGCAGCTTCTGGAGCCGAGCAAACCTGCACAACAGGAAGCACAGACTCTTTCACACAAAAAACGATGAATAGTAGACACACAACGGACACTGAGCCCATACTTTGAATTCTAGTTCTGTCCGTGTCAGGGTTCATGTTTTACCTGCTGGTGTTGTCAAAGGCTTCTTTGATGGCCTGAAACCCGTCTGTGCTCTCCAGCCAGCCCTTGACCTCAGCAGCCTGGCAGGCAGAGGGCATCCTCACTACGGGTCCTCGAGTCATGCTGTCAGCCAGGATACGACAGTTGGCTCCGCCTCCCAGCTGACCACAAGTCAAATACAGTACATGTTAACATGTTATCACAGTGTTTGCAGTATGCAGCAATAGTAACACCACTTTGAAAAAGAACTTCGTTTTTTGAAATCAAAGCTGATCAAACACAAAAGAGGTTACAAATGATCAACAAGTCCTCCAAACTCATTCGTCATTGCCCTCCATGACACACATAAGTGTTTTCTGATCTGACGTCCCTATCAAGAGGAAGACAGTAATTTGTCTGTGTCTCCCATGACCCACCATCCATTCTGACCTCCTCCCTAACAGGTATATCAGCACTATAACAGTCATAGTTCACAAGAGGTCATTGTCATTTTAGGAATTTTAACAAATAACCAATGCTGTCATTTTTCTTGTGAGCAACCTAAGTGCAAATCACGCACTTCTATCTATATATGGCCTCCTATTTCTACGTCATAATTCATTTGTAAATAAGAAGTAAAACTCACACCACATGTGAGGAATATACCAGTGGTTCTGTATGTTTTATTCTATTTAATACAAATACCATATACCTCACATCACATCTAAGCAACCCTGCTGCTGTAAGGTTTTTGTTTTGGTATATTTTTCCTATATTCCACCTCATTCATTTTTTGTAAATCACTTGGCACACTCTTGAAACTACAGTAGCTTGGGTTTCGTAATTACATCAAACTGAAAGTTACATTATTGTTACGATCGTAATACAGTTTAAGTCCAGATTGAAAATTTCAAGAAAATCTGCACTGCTTCTACTCCACAACAACAACAACAACTGTGTCAAAAGCCAAATGTGGATTAAAGAAGCCTCATCTCTTGACTGTTTTAATTATTTTGTCCACCCAGGTACTTGTCCTATCAGGGTCTTTGGAAAAACAATATATCTGACACTCACAGCGATTGCTCGACAGCCGCGGTTGGTGCTGGCGACCAAGCAGCCCTCCGTGGTTGCCATGGGAACCTGGAACTGCTTCCCATCCAGATGCAGCGGTCCAGCCACGCCTACTGGTACGGGCATGTAGCCAATCACATTCTCACAGCAGGTGCCCATAACCTGGAAAACAAAAACACTTTTTTAAACATTGACAACGAAGCAGAGGGTTACAGACAGGACTGCACTCTCTCTTGAGTGTGTGTGTGTGTGTGTGTGTGTGTGTGTGTGTGTTCACCTTGGTGTAGTCTTAGTCGGTGTACGGCAGGGTGGAGAGCGCAGAAGGAGATGGAAGTTTGGCAGATATCATCTGTCTTCGTATGGCCACCCCTCTCTCTGGTCTCTCCATCATGGCCTCCAGTTTGTAAGCAGGGATGTGTTTGGAGTTGACCAGCTTCACCACCTCAGCGTCACTCAGGTAACCAGCCCCCAGCTGCGAGAGACACAATCATGCAGAGACTTGGTCAGACCAGTGGCCACTGATTATACTTAGAAATTCACTTAAAGGTCCCATATTGTAAAAAGTGAGATTTTCATGTCTTTTATATTATAAAGCAGGTTTAAGTGCCTCATAAATACTGTGAAACTATCAAAACACTCAATATACGGAGAAATAAACACAGCCCGTATTCAGAAATTGGGCGTTTGAAACAAGCCGTTAGGATTTCTGTCCATTTGTGATGTCACTAATATACAATATTTAGACCATTACGCAGTTTTAAACATAAACATTCTAAATGTGTCCCAGTTTATTTCCTGTTGCAGTGTATGTAAATAACATCAGCTGACAGGAAGTAAACATGGACCCAAGCTGTTGCCTAGCAACGCAATTACGTTGACGTAGCAGTTAATCCATATTGAAGATATCTAGCCTCCCTGCAGGTGACATCTTTGTACTGGCTGTAGACTGAAAGTGATCATTACCTGCTATGATAGTTGTGCATAGCAATAATTGAAGTGTTAGCTTATTGTCTCTGCAGTCTATCTCTGTCCACACATTATTATCCACTGAAATATTCTTATCTCCCAAGTCTTACTAGAAGAAACGTTCCAGTGCAGCAGCATGGGAGAATTGGATCCGACTTGCAATGAAATCTCAACCTGCATGTGACGAGGACCTATTGTGTCTTGTCTGAGAGAGTGGTGAGCTGAGTAGATGTGAGGCCACACAGAGCCAGAGGAATCAGTGTGAGTGTCTTTTCTATTGGCGTCACGCTCTAATTGGTTCAGCCTCGAAGAGAGAGTGGAGTGACTAAGCTCATTACAACGTAGTTAAATCACACAACTGCTTCAAACCCTGCAGTCTTATTGGTGGGATATGGCTCCACGACCGAAACAGACACCTTAGGGAGCCGGGCCGTGGTGATGTAACCGTTCAGGTTAGCTGAGTAATGGGCTGTGAACGGGAGGTTTTACGGGTTTATGTGTAACGGTCTTACCTCAGGGTTGTTGAGGATGGCCACACATTCGTCCAGGTCTCTGGGCTTTGGGGGGAGGCTCGGCTGATCGGTCTCAGACTTGAGCCCCTCCTGTTCCTCCCCCATGACAAAGATGCTCTTTGGCTGGGGATCAGCGGCCGGGGCAGACAAGGGCCGGATGACCTCATCTAGGGAAACAAGGCAGAGTTAGTTGGATACCACAGTGCTACACAATCATCTATCTGCGACAGCATCATCACCGAGCACTGACACACCTCTCTCTGCCTTGTTGGCAGGTGCCGGGGCAGCCACGATCTGGGCGGGGGCAGGGGTGAGGGCTCGGGGAGGGCACGGCTCCTTCCTGCAGCAGGTCTCAGTGGGCCGTCGTGGGGTCAGGGTGGGGGCAGACATAGTGATGGGGTTCTTCAGCGACAGCGTAGACTCCATCTCAACCTGCTCGAAGAAGATGTACTTGATGGCCAGCAGCAGGGCCAAGCCCAGACAGATCACCTGCTCTATGTCCATGGTTATCATCCTGCAGGGGAAGAGGCACAACAACATGGAGAACACGTTTTATTAGTGATTTCAAAAGCCAAGACTGGCCTTGGTTGCCAATTGTTTCGTTTTTTTGGGGGTCCCTTATTCTTAAAGGAGATATATCATGCTCATTTTCAGGTTCATACTTGTATTTTGGGTTTCTACTAGAACATGTTTACATGCTTTAATGTTCAAAAAACACTTTACTTCACTCCATTTCAGTGCCTGTCTCTTTAAGCCCCTCTTTCAAAAACGCCCAGTCTGCTCTGATTGGTCAGCGTTTTATGGTCTTCCGCATCGGCGCCAAGGCTTATTGAAAGAGGCTGGGACATGGTCTTATGGGGTATGAAGTGTCCTTGAGCAAGATACTGAACCCCAAATTCCTCCCGAAGGCTATGCCATCGGTGTGAATGAGTATTTAGATTGGATCCTGACGGGCAGGTTGGCACCTCTGCCATCAGTGTATGAATGTGTGTGTGCTGGGAGGCAGGGTTAACAGAAAACGCTGCAGTACCTGCTTTATAGGCCCAATGGATGCAGAAGATTGCCGGAAGATCTGGGTACTTTATCACTCGGTAGTCGAGCCATTTTGGCATCACGCGCCACTGAACAGCATTCATAGGAATGAGCGGGAACCCGCCTCCGACGCTGTATCCGGTTCTCTTTATACATCCATGGGTGTGACACATGCGCAGTGTAACTGGAGCTATGCTCGTGTGTTGCTATTGGCTCAATTTCGGCGGGTGCAGACCAGATTTTACTACGCATGTGTTTTAACCTGCTGATATGACGCAATGATGACTCATTAAATCTCTTCTTTTTCGATCTGCGCTGTCACCATCCTCATAGCGTCACGTCAGCCGGGGGCTCAATGAGTGTGTCAACTACTCAGAGTGCATCGGCACTTACTGGTCACTGTATAATTCATATGGCTCGTTTAAAGGGACTGTTTCTGAATACGGGCTGC
The DNA here is from genome assembly GCA_916700685.1 of Adelosebastes latens. Classification (NCBI taxonomy): domain Eukaryota; kingdom Metazoa; phylum Chordata; class Actinopteri; order Perciformes; family Sebastidae; genus Adelosebastes; species Adelosebastes latens. The sequence continues at coordinate 36,526 of CAKAKR010061066.1, read as the reverse complement.
ATGCATTTCTTCATGGATTGAATGTTTTGATACTTTCACAGTATTTATATCCTGTAGCACCTAGACCTGCTTTATAATCAAAAGACAGGGAAATCTCACTTTATACAATATGGGACCTTTAAATGTGCACTTTGATGTTCTCTTTATGCTGACATATTAAGAGGAACTGTTGCGATAAAAGCTTCATTCTAACATCATCGCAACACTATTGTCTTTTGTGAACACAACTTGAATGTCTCTTTATTTGTGATTTCCAGACTTCATGGTGTCTGTGTCAGAAACAAAGTCATTACGTGAGTAGGCCAATGTGTAACATAATTTCCTATCTGGAAATACACAAGATAATTCATTGGCATCAAGACATCATAAAATAGAGAAGGTAATTAGATCGCTATCTTTGGACCGTCAATAAAGTTGTTCTTTATACGACAAGTGTTGTTGGAGTTTTGGCCTCTTCTTACTTCACATCCTGACATACAGTCTCCGCTGTTCACAAGCTTAATTGTGTCTTGTGGATGCATAGCATTCATTTCTGAGGACACGCACAACCAATGCTCCGAAGCACTGCAGGAAAGGCAGGGTAGCCGTCTCACACACACACACATGGAGTTAAAATCAAGCATATCACCAGCCCTTACCTGGTGAGGTAGAAGTGCCAAAGCGGTTTCTCTGGCTCAATCCTCCTGGGCGAGAGATCGTCCAGCGCCATGCCGACCTGTGGGATGCCCATTGAGGTTTTGATGGACAAGGGCTCAGCGATCCAGCGGCTGTGGGCATGAACCATCACCAGGCCCAGAGACTGCACACGGAGCAGAGATTAGACATCACACTCGTGTTCAAGTGAAAACAAAAGAAACAAATAAAGCAAGAGGGGTGTTACCATGATCATTTTGACTCTCTGGGTTACAGGGTTGGGTTTGTTGTCCTCCTCCTCCTCCATCACTCTGGAGAAGTGGCTCAGCTGCCAGATAGGATGGCCCTCCTGACTCTCGCGGGACAACTACATGAGCAAACACAACACGGTCAATCAAACTGACATTAACACACACATTACACACACACACACATACAATGAAGCACTGCACGCTTACCTCCAGCACCAGTGAGACACACGCAGGGAAGAAAGTCATGAACACAAAGTAGTTGGCCAAGACAGACATGCAGCCAAAGCAGCACATGATTTCCAACTGCCGCACACCTGAAAGATACAAGACAGACACTCAGGCATTCACAAGTCACATGAGAAGTGGCCTCACCAGGATTACCTCACTGCTTTACCTCATTGCTTCACCAAAATGAAGCAATCCTAGCGAGGGTTACAGGTCCTCAACACCCCCCAAAAAGCATGATATCTTTAAAAAAAAAAAAAAACACTAAAATACTTTATCATAGCCATAAACTGTAAAAACACTGACATTATTGTCAGATTTTCAACTTTCCCACGGTCCTTGAACAGGTCATGCGTGACGAACGTTTCCGTCAGGAACCAAATCTAAGCTTAATATAGTGATATTTCATGTGCATGTGGAGCCCTCATTTTTTTCCCAATATTGGTAACACATGTGGGCACTTGGAAAATTGTTGTATATATAGACCGTCTTTTTTTCAAATTTTTTGTAAATTAAATGATCAAAGAAATTCAACTTGCATTTTTTCTTTTTTTTATGATTTATGGCATTATAACTGTTATATTGCACAAAAGACATTTCAGAGTTCTCTCCACTTCTTGCCATGATTGTGCTGTTTCCATAGAGGTGCAGGACTTATACATTGCAGTGAAAAACAAGGCCACAGTGGGCAAAATGTGACAGGAGCAAAAAAAAAACGCCCAGAAACTGTTTGGGGTTCAAAGGGTTAAAGAGTAACTTAACAGCAAGCTGAAAAACCTGTTTCACCTCTGTAACCACACTCAACAGTGACATAATGGTGTAATGACATAAGAACTCAAAATGGCAGCAAGTACCTGACATGGTTCCCACTCCGATCACTAAGCACTCCACCAGGGCGTCCAGAGTGAAGGTAGGTCCCAGTACCGCCATGCCACGAGCAATGTTCTCCCTCACTTCATCCTGAAAAAGTTATAGTGCAATATAGAAGTCAAGGCTAATGGTGAATTAACATGTGGAACGTTGAAGTATTGATGAGTGAACATTTTCTTCATACCTGAGAACTGGAGCTTAAGGCAAACTTGGCGAGGGCGCACGCTTTGGAGAGGTCGATGAGAAGCAGGAAGAACGGCAGAGCCTCACTGGAGGACAGAACAGAACAATCAGCTGGAGTTTTTTCTACCAGAGGTGCTGGTAAGAAAAGGACAGCATGCACATGCAGAGTGTGTCCTTACTTGAGGCCTGTGAGCTCTTTATCAAGAAAGTGAATGACCACTGTGCTGAACACAAAGCTGGAGAATATGGTGAAAAGGCCAGCAATGCCTGCAAGAGAGTAGATGAGGTGTATTTTTAGATATATCTAGCTAGCTAGTTATAAAAAAAAACTCTACAGCCAAGAGATCCACAGCATCTTCTAAACATCTCATCAGTATTTTACCTAAAATATATTTGGATCCCAGTTGTCTCAAGTTCTGGAACTGGAAGTAAATATAAACGATGGCAATGCAACGTGTGATGGTCAGGATGATGATGTCACTGCTCAGAATTTGCTGTAAAAAGAGAGAGAAATCTGATCAGTGGCAAGGTCACCGATTAAGATAAGATAATATAAGATAAGATATTCCTTTGTTAGTCCCGCAGTGGGGAAATTTGCAGTGTACAGCAGCAAAGGGGATAGTGCAAAAAACAAGATGCATCAGCTAACACAGTAAAAAAAGAGCTAAACAAAGTGCAACAAAATATGAACCATTTAGAAATGTATGGTTAGGTGAGGGATAAAAGCGATTGGTCATGACTCTCCATACCAATTCTGAATGGAGATAAGGGCACTACGTAAGAGCTGTGTGGTTAGTAAAAGTATTCATATACTGCTTAAGTGTGACATATAATCCGAATTGCAAGTGGCAGGACAGTCTTGAGGAGCTTTCAAACTAGCTCGGTGGCCGACTTTACAGTGTGTGGGGGAAACACTGCTCCAGATAACTGACATAATTATCATCTCATTCACTCACCTCCTCTGTTTTGGGGCAGTCAAAGTTCCAGCCACAGATCTGGTCGTTGCCAGTGAACATGTTCATGGACATCATGCAGATGGTGAGGGTGACCGTGCCAACGATCACCTCCCAGGGGTGGGAGGCCACCAGGAGGCCGTGCATACGGAACAGACGGGTCAGCATGGTTGCAGAGCTACCAAATAACACAAGTAGAGGAATGTGAGCTGGGAGAAGCTGGAAGTGACTGCTGCTGCACACCTTTACATAACAACACATGGAGAACAAAAAGCATTCACGTTGTGAGCAGGACGTGTCAGTCATCATAGGAAACACAACCACAATGGAAGTAAAAAAATCTATTACACTTTTCAAAGGGAATTACAGTATGTATACAGTATATTATTTACTTGTGTTTCCATTTTATGCTACGTTATACCTCAACTCCACAAGTCAAGTTCAAAGGGAAATGTTGCAGTTTTTACTCATTTATCTGACAGCAACCGTTATCAGATACTTTACAGATGTTTCAAACAAAACATACAATCATCTTGTAAAACATGTTATTATTATTTAAACCTTCCAACAATGTATAGCTGAAATTAGTTGCACCTCATGTTAATGCATTAATATTAGTAATAATAATCCAGTTAAACTGATAATCCTTAAACAGACATAATGAATACCTACTTTTATATTTATTATTATCTTTTATTATATTTTCAGCTTTCACATAAACACAATTTTGAATGCAGGACAGAACTTGTATTTATTTGTTCCTGTGAAATTCAGTGGGACCTTTTACTCTTTATATTCAGATATGAACCTTGAGTCTATGTACTTTAAGTTTCTTCCATACAAATGATGATGAGAGTTGTTTTTAATTTTGTGTATTGCCAGAAAACTGAATGACGATTCAGTTCCACGGTCTTCAAACTATACTGCAATATTATGGTGTGGAGGGTAAAAACCATTGATTCATTGCTGTGACAGAGACACATGCGTAGGGAGAATATGTCACACAGCCAAAAGTAGCCAGGACGGCAAAGACGGACATCTATAGCCAAAGCAGGAAATGTTTTCAAACTTCCAACATGAGTACGATTGAAGGGATAGGCCAACGAGAAGCTAAATCTAAACTTAATAAATTTAACTGAGAGGAATGAATTAATTCTTAAAACTGGTAGCCTACATTTCATGAATGTTAAAGGGGAACTACGCCCCATTTTCAAACTCCCAAATCCAAAAAACTAGAGCTGCTTCATAGACAATGAATGAGTAAAGATGTTATATAACACAGAGAGCACCCTGGGGGATGTTCTGATCATATGGGTACATTTTCTGTTTCACAACTGAGAACAAAGACAGAACAAAATAAAACTCATTTGGGTTAAAAAAAAGAAAAAAGAAAAAAAAATACTTGATGACATCACAAGTTTGAGACTAATTCTCTGGTCTTTGAGAGAGAGGAGCGCATGTCTCATTTCATTTCATTTCAAAATTTATTTCGAACATGTAAAATACAAAAAAAAAATAAAGAAAAAGAATGATCATACCAACAAGTGGACAGTCAGAAACAAGTAGTATTTACATACAATGGAAAGCATAAGAAAAATAAATTGTCAACACTTGATGCCTTGATTTACATATTCGAAAAAATATTCGAAAAATGTTCACTAATATTCACTGAACTTTCCTCAGTCATGGAGATAACATTAATTTAGGCGGTGTTCCCCCTTTAATAGTTTATTTTCTTAAATTAGATAACATAATTTTAGCTGCATCAATTAAGGAGATTACACCTGACCACTGAAAAGTACTCACTCCCTAAAGAGAAACTCCATAATAAAAATAAGACTAATAGGCTATAGCCCATAAATTCTTCCTTCCTCCATATTATTTGAGTCTATCTCCTATAGGAGAGAGTTATCCAGTATAGATCTCTGTCTGCTGGATGCGTCAGCGGAGCGGCTTTGTTGCGTCTACTTTTGGCGACCCAGGCTGGATTCAGCCTATTATTACAGGCCATATGTTTATTCTCAATTGTCATAAAATGAACGTTTAATTGAAAAAGGTAATATTGCCTTACCTGAGGAGCGGGTAGGTAGAGTGATTATTATTGAGAGAGAGGTATATGAAGATGATGATGGTGCCTATAGATCCCAGCAGCCTCCTGGTCCGGTGTCACCGACGCACGGAGCGGCTCCCTGCATGCAGCTCACTAGAGGAACGATGAAACGATGGCATGATGGAACGCTACTGCATCATCCGACACTTCGGCCAATCACGTCGGTCACCTGCTTCACTAGCGCGTTGACCACGCCCCCGTTTCCTAGGCGACAGCAGTAATGGGGGCGTGGCCAGAGCGAGGACGCCTAATCTCGCCACTAACTGACTCAGACGGTCTCACAGAGAGCCTATAGCTGCTGAGGGAGGGGGCTACTTCCTGGATGAGCTATGGGTGCCTCATATGGATGTATTAAGGTGCCTCATAGAATAGCAGTTTAACGCTGATTTAGTCCCACAGAAGTTCGTTTTTTGTTTTGTTTTTTAAATTGTGTTATAAAGTGATTTCAAAACAAGTGAAGACATGTGCAGGGACATATATAAAAAAGACCAAAATATACTATACAGAGAAAGACAAATAAAGTACAAAAACAAAACAACACAGGGGGATAAAAGCAGGTTGAAGAATGTGTGTGTGTGTGTGTGTGTGTGTGTGTGATGTGGATAATGGGTGTATGTTTGGCATTGATTGAGGCTAGATGGTTATATATATCATGTATATACTCTTAAACACATATACTGTACACATGCACACATATCTACACAAAGATATCCTTCCTTTTATGTGTAGAGCATAGGGGGAACAAAAACAATACAAAAAGAACATAAATGAGTAAAGTACACTTTTTTTTTTTTTACTTCATTCTATTGCGCTTTTGTCGCTGTCTTTATTATTGTTAATACATTATAATAATACAAAATAAAATATAATAATTATTAGATACACGTAGCCCACATCAAACTTCACAATATTGTGTGCAAAATGTTTCACAAAAATTGAGGGATGGTATGGATATGGCAGGCCGTGGATAACAGGTATGGATAATAAAGGTACATGAGGTGTGTGGGTGTCTAATACTGTAAGTAGGCTGTATGTTTTCTTCTCGTATGAATGGAAGTTCTCTGAGCTCTAAATCATATTCAATAAAGGAGGCCTTCTGGTATTTTGATAGGCTCCAATTTCACATTTTAAAGTTGCTCCATTTGCACGGGATTGTGTTATGCATGTATTTTTTCGTAGTGGACTACATATTTTTGGTTAGAAATACAAGCACATCATATTATAATAACCATATAGGCCTATATGCACATTTTACTTTACAAAGTTCTACGGAAATTAGCTTTAAAAAGTACATTTTGACATGGGAATGGGATTCTCCCAACATTCCTGGTACAGTATGTTCAGATGATGTCAAGGCCATTCTGTTTTGTTCGTGTAAAGAGGCTGAAATAATCTGAGCAAGAGGGTGATTCGGTTTCAGGTTCAAGGCTGAATCAATTGTTCAGTAACTAGCTGACACAAGTTGTACCTCAGAAATGTGTGTGTGCCCCTGCCCTTTTGCTCAGTGGTCCAGCAGATCAGGCAGCGGTTGTACTGGGCAGCTTCCAGGTGTAATGTGACTGTGTACAGGGTGTTCCTGAAGAAGAGAGCATTGCTCTCAGTTTACCTCTCGTGAATAAATAAAGGTAAAAAAAAAAATAATACTTTTAGTAAACATTCCGGTAAAAAATAAACAGTAGGCTACATAGAAATTGTTCCGATGATGTAAGAAATTTTATTTTTTCCAACTGTATGTATTTTCAGGCTTGCTGTACACACAGGATATACTGTATATCAATTAAAAAGTTTAAAAAAAATCTAATGTTCAGCTTACATTTTAGATGGAATTCCCTATAACACACTAGTAGTGTCTGACACCCACAGACAAAGCTTCCATGGCCAAAACTATAAGATAAGATAAGAGATAAGATAAGATATTCCTTTATTAGTCCCGCAGTGGGGACATTTGCAGTGTACAGCAGCAAAGGGGATAGTGCAAAAAACAAGATGCATCAGCTAACACAGTAAAGAAGAGCTAAACAAAGTGTAACAAAATATGAACCATTTAAATAGAAGGAAGTATAAAAATAGGAGCAGTATATACAGTATTGACAATAAACAGACTATTAACAAAATTGCACAAGTGGAAAATGATATTGCACAGTGAGAATGAATGAATGAAATTCCACCTGATAATATCAGGTTATTGTCAGTTTTTGGTGTGTAAGTGGTCTGCTGGGAGCAGTGCTGGTTGTGGAGTCTGACAGCTAGAGGAAGGAAGGACCTGCGATAGCGCTCCTTCACACACTTTGGGTGGAGCAGCCTGTCGCTGAAGGAGCTCTCCAGTGCTGAGATGTCGTCCCGCATTGGGTGGGAGTCATTCTCCATCATGGATGACAGCTTAACCATCATCCTCCTCTCTCCCACCACCTCCATTGTGTCGAGGGGGCATCCCAGGACAGAGCTGGCCTTCCTGATTACTCTGTCAAGACTCTTCCTCTCCGCAGCCGAGATGCTGCTGCCCCAGCAGACCACTCCATAAAAAATGGCTGATGCCACCACAGTGTCATAAAATATACAGCCACTACCAAGTGAATATGTTTAATGGGTAAATTACCAGTGTGTTTAGCAGTGCATGCTTTGAGAGGCTCCACTCATACTGACAAACTGTGACAGTGAATCAAATTAATATTTACTGACAGCCAATTTGAGCTACAAATATAATTTTTATTGATTCTTATTTTACAAGTTTCCATCCAACAGGAGGTTTCTCTTTATTCCGCTCTGAAATTTTTACCTTTACTGTGGTGCCACCATCAGGTCAAATTATTCCCTCTGACGAGCACTTTGGTCCACAACAGCATAATAGTGTCAATACAGTGTAGGCCTACAGTATATACTCCATCCGTAACGACGAAGAAGTGAGACAAGGAAAGTATCAGAAAGGAAATATCACTACTTATAGTGCAGCCTGCCTGCCTTCAAAGACATGCATGTAGTAGCAGCCGCCAGGATTTAGAGTAAAATAACTGCAGTGCATGTTCAGGTGTTTCTCCCAGTAGCCTGGTTTCTTGTGTGCATATGCAACAAAGTCAATAAGGACCCTATTATTCAATAGGCTGCTTTATTTAAATAAAATGTTGAAATACTTGTACTTCTCTTATTAACATTAACCTCCTTTATACTTCTACTCCACTACAACACGGCTGCAACTGAATGGACTAAAACTTCCAGTAGGCTATCTCTGAAACTCAGTGAAGCAGATTAAACAGGCTGTGAAGAAATGGCTATAGCAAATAGTCTCACAATAGGGAGCTTGCACAAATGTAACTCACTTGCGTCTTATGTTGTTTCTTATTCTGGATGGATATTGTATTTGCACCTGTCGGTCTTGCCAGACTTGGCGTCTTGCCCAACCATCAGAGGATCACAATGGAAATAAGTCTGTGGCCTCCACCGTTCTGTATATGTATGTGATAACTGTGTTCAGGTGAAGCAGTATTATGTGTATTTTAATGATTGTCAAATAAATCTATCTAGGCCTATCTATTTCAGAGCTAGGCCTATATTGAATGTTATACTCCACCATATTTGTTTCAGATTGTATGTAGCCTACAAAACAATCTTACATAATGCAAGGTTATAGATTACAGTAAACTAGCCTATATATGACGTAGCCTTTTGAAATTAGCTCCACCTTGACCACTTACAATAGTGAAATGCTTCTTACACATTAATGCATCAGAAATTATCCAAAAAGACGCTATCACACTGACGGGGCATTTTTTTCTGGACACTTTTACTTTTGATAGTGGTGACAATACTTTCGTAGGCCAACTTAAGATTCTGTACAGTATGCAGGACTTTTACTTTTTCTTTAGTAAACCAGGTGACGCTGTTGCTCGAACTAGGAAAAAAAAGGCATCGAGATAAAAACATAAGTAATATTGGTGCTCCGGTAGCTCACCAGAGCGGGCACGCCCATGTACTAATGCTGGGTCCTTACTTCAGCGGCCAGGTATGGATCCGACTCGAGGCCTTTTGCTGCATGTCATCCCCTCTTTCTCCCCCTTTCCTGTCTTCAACTGCACTGACAAATAAAGGCAAAAAATATTACAAAAATAAAACAATAATCTTTAAAAAAAAAAAACATAAGTAATATCAAGGTAAAATGTCATTAAGGGATGCAGTTAGAACAGCACTTTATGAGGCGCTACACAAACGGTGAAGGGTATAAAGTTTGATCGCACATTTGTAGCGACATGTGTAGAGTCCTGCCATGGTTTGAGATTATTCCAGCTGTGTGTCACGTCTCTATTATACGTTGAGGGTGCCGAAAACACTATCCTCACTTATAATGAGATGATTTTAGGAATTGGGACGGAAGATGGGGTGCTAGGATCGATTTCCGGGTCACAAGCCGGAGGAGCAAGGAGATGAGGAGGCACAAAATCGAGAAATGAGAAAGACCCATGGATTAATTTTCACAATTGTCACTAAGCGGCAACCTCCGGTGCTGAGAAATGAAGCCAATGTGGAACTGCAAAAAACTGCAGTTCTTCAAATGGCTACTTGAGGCTGGTTCCAACAAACAGCGAGTCACTCCCCATAGACCCTCATGTTAATATGCTTGACTTTTTAGCAGAAATAAACATGTTTAGAGCCTCGTACAAAAAACAGTTTTGGTCTCTATAGCTAATTTCCCCGTCTTTG
>CAKAKR010061066.1:3265-26589 GCA_916700685.1 Adelosebastes latens | reverse complement strand
GACAATTAATGAAAGTGATAGTCACTAAGCGGCAACCTCCGGTGCTGAGAAATGAAGCCAATGTGGAAGTGCCAAAAACTGCAGTTCTTCGAATGGCCACTTGAGGCTGGCTCCAACAAACAGCGAGTCAATCCCCATAGTACCCCATGTTAAAATGCTTGACTTTTTAGCAGAAATAAACATGTTTAGAGCCTGGTCTCTATAGCTAATTTCCCCGTCTATGACAACTGTACAGGGGGTGAATTCTTATATAACTCACCCGTTTAAATCCTATTAAGGCTTGAAGTTCAGCGTAATTGAGGGCATGGCTGCTTTGAGTGTTTTCCCGCCAGTTTTGATCGTCTGCCCCGATTAGTTTCACCTGTACATACACTCCTCTCAATCAGCTCTCGTTAGTACTTCCCAACTAATCAGCTCCTCTTCTGTTCCCAGGGTTTTTCGGTCGGCTCTCCGCCCATCTCTCCACCTACACTTCATCCTCTCGTCAGATTAGTTTGCATTTACGTCCTGGTTTTCAGCTCAGTCTTTGTTGGATTCTTGATTTTGTTATGAGAGTTTCAGTTTTTGCCTTGCCTGCACCGAATCTTGTATTAAAATGATTTTTTCCAAGTTCCTGTTGCCTGTAGTCTCCTACATTTGGGTCCACCTGCTCCACTCTCCGTGACATTTTGTTTTTATCTTGCTGTTTGATCACTTCTTAAAATCTCTGTTTTTATTGCATTAGCTGTGTATGATGTTCTTTAAAACTTTTTGTGAAGTACCTTGTAACTCTGGTTTTGATTGTTATTATTATTATACACACATTACCCAAAGTTCACTCCTGACGCGATCATTAAATATTCTGTAAATGACGTTTCATTTCATTACTTGTCGAGCTCCAGTGTGTGTCGAACAAGATTGAACAATAAAATCCAGTGAAACTCAGTTTACTCCCAATAAGTACGCAACAGTTGAAATACTACCTTCAGAAATCTTTATTTGCCACAGTTTCAGCTCATGGAAAAATAGCTTCACAGAGAAAAGTTTATCCACACAGAAAAATAAATGGAGTTAATAATGACCTTAAATGACCTAAAAGGCATCTGCTAATAAGCACAAAGACTTTTGTGAAAGATCAGTTTTACGTCACACAGCTGAATAAATGTTAGCTTTCAAATGATACAAACAACAAAATAAACTGACATCGATGACACAATGTATAATGTAGACTAAATAATATCACATGAATTGAAAACAACATAAACACGATTGAGGACATTGACTACATGATGGCTTGAGAAAGTTGTCCTCTCTATAGGGTATAATGGTTCACAAAGTTAGTTAAAAGTGTAACACATGAGGTGATTACATATTAGATGGATCTCCATGTTAAAATTTCTACATGTGAATATGGAAAAAAAAAAGAGAACATGCTAATATTAAGACCTGAGTTCTGCTGATAGTGACAAAGCAAGAACATGTTTTTGGTAATATTTTTCTAATCAAAGTACACAAAATACCTATACAAAATATCTGTTGGAATATTTCACAAATTTAAAAAAGACCAATTCATTTTATTTCACCATTTCTCTAATTGGATCTTGTTGCATGTTGCTGAGTAAAAAAATACCAAAATCTATATTTGAGAGATTTTTCGCATTACAAAATGCAAACTGGACATTCACATTTTTACAATATAAAAATATTAATTCCTCACTTGTAAAAGTTCTCAAGTTAAAATGCAAATTATGGCTTTTAAGTAACAGTCAAAAGAAATCCGATGTGGTCCCATTCGAGTCTCTTTTTCATCAAACTTGTTTTTTTGTTTTTGTGTTTTAACTCAAAAATATAATTGATGTTCACATACAAACTGGGAAATGGCAAAAACACTTTTTTAAAAACGTTGATTGATAAGTATAGATTTGCAGAAACAATAGACCTTCAATGTGCAGCCTTAACATTCAGTGTGAACATGACCTCACTGTTCTGAGGATTAAACAACACACAGTTTAGTTCCGGGGGTCTTTTAAAAGGGACACTGTGTAGAATTTGTATGTCATTATAGTGATCATGATGGCATAGGTTTTTGTTTGTAGAAAAATAACACATGCTGGAGAAAAATAGTTGCGAGACAGTGTCCCCAGGCCAGATGAAGGGGGTAGAGAGGAAAGGGGACATATTATGCAGTGGTGGAGCCAAATCTGAATGGCTTGTTGAATCACTTTTTCTGATCTGGGCAGCCCAAAAAAAACTGACTGGGTTGTCTTATTTCACAGTTTGTGGGTTGGTAGGCACTCCAGATACTCAAATGTTAGCTACATTTTTTAATCACAGACACAGTGACTTTAAAGCAAGACTATGTAACTTTTGCACAGCGGCCACTAGTCACAAGAAACCCCTGGATTCCACCGCCCGTAGCTATGCCGTGGCCGTCAGAGCTGATGGCAGACACTCTAGACAATGCTTGTATTAAGTTTTGGTAAAGGAAGTTGCGCTTCAACAATGGGATTCACGGTGGCGTGCTGGACCCAAAGTCCAATGAGCATAAAAATGTGACAGGGTAGCACATCCCAGATTTCAAAATCAAGGAGGACAAAACACAAGCATTTCACTAACATTTTGATGCTTGAGTTAACTTTGTCTGTAGGCTACAGCAAAATAACAACAATAAAAACAATTAAAAGGTGCACGCAGCGATGAACAGGTCCTCGCACCTTCACACACGTTGGGGGTACTGGCGGGACGCCGGTCGATGCAGCTGTGCATTTACGTGACCATCGGACACTGCACACACGAGTTAGATGGTATTCCCAGCATGCGTGGCGCTGGAAATGACGTATTGCAAATGTTGTACCACTTCCTGTGTCCGCTATGTGACGCTAGAGAACACACACTATTTATACCTCATGTTGCTGTATATCATGTGTAGACCACACCATGTAAATTTCATGTAAATCCGATCATCTTTGTCACATAAGATCATCATGCAAACTTCCCGCCTCACCACGGCAACGACGTTCAACGAAAAACACAAACTCTTCGCAATTTACCATCATGACGCTCCAAATTTGAGATGGATCTGTTGAATCCTCTAGGAGGCTTTTCAAAAAGTTCCATACCTGTAAAGTGCCTAAAATGGCATACTGTCACATGACCTATGACATCATCCTTCAAAGTGTCGACTGTTCCTTCGCTTATTTAGCGTCACATTAGTTGGAGGGTTATACCAACCAAATTTGAAATGAATCCGATAAAACCTCTAGGAAGAGTTGGAATAAGTTTGCATAAAATACATGAAAATTGAAATGGCGTTGCAAAGCTAATGAAAGCCAATGTGAAATATGTCCGAAATGATGAGAGCAATGTGGGTACAAAATCTTGTGAATATCTGCGCAACTATGTCCCAACTAAGTCCTTTCACACATGTAGGAGCCCACTAACCATGCATGAACCCAATCGCTTTATATTCTCACAATCTTCAAAGGTTTGTGTGCTCAAGTTTTTTGAGTTTGAGGATACCAAAATTGCGTTCAAAGGTTAAAAGTAATTGGGGGCGCTATAGAGCCAACGTGCAACACCCAAGCCCAATTACATCAAATTGAAACAATCACTAGTTCGATCATAGGTGCAAAGTTTAATTTTTGTGCATCCTAAAGTCCTCAAACGTGTTCGTAAAATGAAAATTAACGTACAAAATCCAAAATGGCTAATAAAATCTTTTACATTTTCTTAAAGATGAGAGCTATGCTCATACCCACATTTCGCGAACATCAAAAGGAGCTTTATCCCAACCCTGGCGTGCGAGACCATGGGCCCCAATTAAAACAGACAAAAAACGAAACCATTTAACTATGTAGCCTACTTATTCACTTATGGTAGAAGCTCAAATATCAAGGAAAAGTGACCGAATCAACAAGATCTACAAGTCAACAAAATCGGGCAGGCAAAACACTTCGCTTCCGAAACGCTCCCGGTGTGGTATGAACCGCGCGGAGGACGGAACAAAACCGGGTCGCAGCCGGAACGTGGCGCTAGGTGGAAACCAGGGGTAAGAGTAAAAGGATAATGCCAATCATTATCTATAGCCACTTAGAAGAGTCATGAAGTCAGTGAGCTGTCTCAGTAATGCTGGTTACACAGCAATATCTACGGTATCCAGTTTGCATCACCCATATCACCCATGTGTTAATGTTCATTAATGAACATTATAAGTCTTGCTTTAAATCAAGATTAAATATATAGCTTGCCAGTCTACATTGTGAGTCTGCACACTACTGAAGATTGCATTAAAACATTAAATATGAAAATGTTTTTTTTTTTGCATTTTCCCAGTTTTGTGACTGCATGCTACCACATGCATGTTTGTGTCAATGTGTATCACAGTATTCAGAACATCCTAAACTCTGCTAAGACGCTTAGATTTGCGAGCTGGTGTTACCTCAGTATTTTTTCTCTTCCGAGCGGATCGAGGGCTCTCTTCTTCATTAGACAATTTCGCACTGCGGCCTCTGGCTTTAGACTTGGGTGTGATTATTACTGAAGGAATTGACCTCCCTCTTAAAACTCTTTTTCCAATCACTATAGGTTCCTCTTCCTCTGACATAATCCACTCGTCTCCCTCGTCTATCTCGTCATCTGTATCTGAAGAACATTCAGCTTCCTTGCTGTCTTTGTCCACTTCTGATTCTACTCTATCCTGTCCCTCCTCGTCCATGGCTGCCTCAGTCTCAACCTGCTCACCCTCCTCATCAGTTTCCCTGTAGTCCACTCTTGATCTTTTTCGTACGGATCTTCGAGGTGAATCATCAATGAATAGATGCACTTCTTCTTCCTCCTCAGGAGTTTCCTCTTCCTGCTCTTGAGTCTCCACTACTCCTTGGTCTTTCTGTCTTCTGGATCCTTGTGATGGTGTGGCACATGAAGTTTTTATTTTGCCCTTAAGTGCTCTTGTTGTTACAGGTGGAGCTTCTTCCTCTGCCACCACAGACGCATCTTCAACTCGAGCCTCTTCTTCAGCAATGGCAGTGTCAGATCCCACTTCTGCAGCTGAGTTTATCTTTTCTACCTCAGCTGATGAAATCTCGGCCTTGTCGGTATCAACCCCAACAACAGCTTCTACACTGTTGTCCTCCTTTTCGACCACTGCTGCTTCGTCAGTCGAGGCATCCTTTGTCTGTTCTGCATCTCCCACAGCAGACTCTCCATCCTCAACTTCTTTCTCATCTTTGTCTTTCTCCATTTCCATGATCTTTCCTTCTTCCTCTACCTCCTCCCCTTTCTCCTCAGGTGATCCCTGCCCGGCCTCTTTTTCCTCTTTTTTGATCTCTTCTGCCACAGCTTCTACTTTTTCCAACTCAACTTCTGGCTCTGTATTTTCTTCTTCCTGAGCTGCAGCTTGGTCACCATCCTTTACTTCAACCTTCTCAACTCTGCTTTTCTCTTTTTCGCCAGCTTCTTCCAGCACAGCTTTGGTTTCCTCTACTTGTATCTGTTCAGGTGGAGTGGTTTCTTCTTCTTCTTCTTCCTCTTCCTCCGTCGGACACTGTGTACGGGCTCTTTTGGATTTACGTCTAGGTGTGGCAGCAGCAGTCTTTCGTCCCTTCCTCAGAACTCTTGTTTCTACTGCTGGTTCATCTTCTGTGCTTTTCTCTCCAGCCTCTTCCTCTTGCTCAACATCTTGTTGTTTTGTGGTTTTGCTTCTTCTTGTGGCTCTCGTTGTCTTTCCTCCACTTCTCAAAACTCTTTCAACAACTGGTGCTTCCTCCTCCTCAGACGCACCTTTTGCCTGGTCGTCCTTTGCTGTCAACAGTGTCTCTTGTGCACGTTCTCCAGCTGCACTTTCCGCCACTTCAGATGTGGAGATTGACTGTTCCCCCTCCACTGTATCTTGTGTTGTGACTGCTTCCTCTGCAACAACCAAGGTCTTTCCCTCGTCAGCATGTTGTCCAACTGGAGCCTCGGTGTCGTCATCTGCAACTGTCTCCGTACTGTCGGCCTGTCCCTGCTCAGGAGCATCTTGTTGTATGACAGCTTCCTCTGCCACAGTGTCCTCTTTCTCTATGCCCATTTCTGGTGCTGTATTTTCTACTTGTTCAGTTGCGTCCCTTTCTTCGAGTCTCTCGCCCTTCTCCTGATCAATCATCTGCTCTTGTTCCTCTTCTTCCTCTGCTGTAGATTCCTCTCCTTCCTCTTCTTCTTCTTCCTGGAGTTGCTTGCGGGTTCTTTTTGTTGTAGATCTCGGTGTGACAGGGATTGACTTCCTTCCCCTCCTCAAAACCCGGACTTGAACTGCCGGCTCCTCTTTCTGAATTTCTGAAGCTGCCTCCTTTTCTACTTCACCCCTTTTCTGTTTGGTTCTTGCTAGTTTGGTTCTTGGTGTGGCTTCGACTGCTTTCTTTCTACTGCTCTGCATTCTGGTTTCGGGGACTGTAGGTTCCTGCTCCTCGTTATTACTACTTATAGCCTCCTCTTCTTTTGCGGTCTCCTCAGTGCTCCCCTCCCCTGTATCTTGTATTGTGACTGCTTCCACTTTATCCTCAAACCCTTCCTCTTCTGTTCCCACAGGGGACCCAGGGACATTCTCCTGTGCCAATTTGTCTTCCTCTTTCGTTGTTTCTTCCTTCTGCTCCTCTTCTGCCTCAGCAGCGGTCTTTTGAACAGGAGGGCACTCGTTTGGAGCTGCTGTTTCTTCCTGGACGTCATGATGGGGTTTTTGCAGGTCCACTAAAACTACTGTCACTGTTCGGAGATCAGAAAGATGGGGTGCCATTTCCTCATTCTGTTGCTCCTCTGCTGAAGGTGCTGCCTCTTCTTCACTAGGTGGAAGGACAGCTGCGTCTGCAGCCGGTTTGGGTAATGGTGCATCTCCTTGTACTAAATCATCTGCAGCAGTTGTCACTCCAGCTGTGTTCTCTTCATCTTCAGTCACTGTCATTGTTCCTTCTTCGGACTCTCCTTTTTCCACTTCTACAGTAGCAAGTTCTTCATTCTCCACCTCTATCTTATCCTCCTCTGGGGCTTTCCCCTCACCCCCTTCTGTTGGTGGCTCTTCGGCTGATACCAGTCCTGCTTCTTCTTCTTCTTCCTCTACCTCTGATTCCTCAGCTGATTCCTTTGGTCTCTCTTCCTCTTTCTGGACTTTTTTGGGGCGTCCACGTGCAGACTTCCTTCCCCTTCTCAAAATTCTTGTTTCTACTGGAAGTTCATTTCCATCAGTGCTCTTTTCCGCAGATGCCCCTCCTCCCTCCTTATGGCTTCTTCTGGATTTGCCTTTAGGTGTGTCAGGGACAGATATCCTCCCACGTCTAAGTGTTCTTGTTGTCACTGCTGGTTCTTCTTCTTCTTCACTATTTTCTGCTTCTTGTGCATCCACTTGCTTTCTGCTTCTTGTTGATTTGCGTACTGGTGTAGCTTTGCTTTTTGTTCTGAGTCTCAGAGCTCTGGTTTCAACAACTGGTGCTTCTTCCTCTTCCGAGCTCATTGCCTCATCTACCTCTGCTGGTGGAAGATTCTCTTCAGCATCATCTCCTACTGGAAGGTCTGCCTCTCTATCTGCACATATCTGAGAAACTGCAGACTGTTTCTCCTCCACTGGAACTGTTACTGTGACTGTATCCTTTGCCACAGCTCCCATCTCTCCTTCCACCTCATCAGTGCCTGTTTCTGCTTCATCCACCTCCTTCTCAGTAATACCTTCACCTATGTTGTCTTCCTCCTGCTGCTGGTTTTCTTTTTCAAAATTGTCTGATTCAAGCTCTTCCTTCTCGACAGTCTCCGCCTCCGCAGTAACATCTACAGATTTTTCTGGAATGTTTTCCTGCTTCCCTCCACCCTCCTCTTCCTGTTGCTTTTCTGGATCAGCACTGTCTCCATTAACTGGTGATTCTTCTGCCTCCTTCACACTAAGAGTATGGCAGGTTGTTTTTATGTCCACTAAGATGACAGTGGCTTTCTGGATCTTGGGGATTTCAGAGCCAATGTCCTTTTTCTGAGGCTCTTCAGCTGCTGGTACAACAGCCTCACTTAGAACCTTATCAGGTATTACTGTTTCGGAAGCAGCAGCAACAGGCTCTTGTATCACGTCATCTGCCGCACCAAAGACACTGACTGCCTCTTCCTCCTTTTCTGCTTCCATCACTGATACAGTCTCGGTCTCTCCCTCAGTCTCTTCCTCTTCCTGTACTTCTTTCCTCTCCTCCATGTTCACCTCAGTCAAAGGTATAACGTCCTCTGCTGCTTCCTTTGCCTTTGGAATTGTACCTTCTTCCACAACAGTTAGTTCTTCAGTTGACATCTCTTCTTCTGTTTTGTCAACAGTCCCCTCTTGTTCCACCTGGTGGTGTTCCTCCATCTGTTTGTCTGTTGCTTGCTCATCTGCTGTCTCTTCACTAGCAGAACCTCCTGCAAGGGGCTCCTCTGTTTCAACAGGGATACCTTGTTTATCCTGTATCACTGACGGTTCTACCTCCTCCCCATTTTGTTCTTTCTCAGATTCATCGGTTACCTTTCCATCCTCATTTTCCTCTGTTAGTGCCATCTCTGCTGTATCTGGAAGCTCTGTGGAACTCCCCTTCACTACAGTGTCTTCCACCCCAGGCTCCTGTTGTTCCTCGGTCTTCTCTTCATTTGTCAGGTGTTCATCTTTCAGCTGTTGCGTTTCTTCTGTTAATTCTTCCACTGCAACTACATCTTCTTGTTCTTCTCCCTCAGTTACAGCTAACTCCTCCACTACTTCAGTTGTAGGAACGTCTTTCTCCTCTGCCACTTCTTCGACCTCTTTCTCTAATTCTTCACGTACTTTCTTGCTGCGTCGGGTATATTTGCGTTTTGGTGGGGGGGTGCTCATAAGAGTTCGTCCTCTCAAAATTAGCCCTCCATCCTGGGCTGTAGTTTCCTCCTCTAGCTTGCTGTGCCGCGTAGATCTCCGTATGGGGTTTTTAGTCTGTACAGTTGTTATGGCCTTTACAACGGTTCTTTCTGTTTTTCCAGCTTCCCCATTCTCTGATGTTGCAGGTGTTGATAGACTTGCCTCGTGTTGTGTAACTCTTTCTTCCGACTTTTCATCAGTGACAACAACTTGAGTTTCCTCTCCGGCTTTGTCTAGAGTTTCTGCTTCTTTGTGGTCCTCCAAAACCTCTTCAGAGACTACCAGCTTTGTAGCGTCTTCCTTCTCACACTCTTCCTCAATTTCTGATGCCACATTCTCAACTGTTATATGTGAGTCACGAGAGGTGTTGTTCAGATCCTGTGGGGCATCACCTTCTACTTGTGGCTCCTCAGTCGTAGGTCCTGATGTAATATCAGCTTCTTCTGGGTCTTGTGGGGCCAGGACAGTGGCCGGTTGGTCCAACATTGGGGCATCACCTTCTGCTTGTGGTTCCTCAGTCGTAGGTCCTGATGTAATATCAGCTTCTTCTGGGTCTTGTGGGGCCAGGACAGTGGCTGGGTGGTCCAACAGTGGGACATCAACTTCTGCTTGTGGTTCCTCAGTCGTAGGTCCTGATGTAACATTAGCTTCCTCTAGGTTTTGTGGGGCCAGGACAGTGGCTGGTTGGTCCGACATTGGGGCATTACCTTCTGCTTGTGGCTCCTCAGTCGTAGGTCCTGATGTAACATCAGCTTCTTCTTGGTTTTGTGGGGCCAGGACAGTGGCTGGTTGGTCCGACATCGTAGCTGCTTCTTCAGGTGCAGTAACAACTACATCCTCCTTTATGGTGGACGTTTCTTCTTGTTCTTCTCCCTCAGTTACAGCTAACTCCTCAACTACTTCAGTTGTAGAAACGTCTTTCTCCTCTGCCACTTCTTCGACCTCTTTCTCTAATTCTTCACATACTTTCTGGCTGCATCGGGTATATTTGCGTTTTGGTGGGGCGGGGCTCATTAGAGTTCGTCCTCTCAAAATTAGCCCTTCATCCAGGGCTGTAGTTTCCTCCTCTAGCTTGCTGTGCCGCGTAGATCTCCGTATGGGGGTTCTACTCTGTACAGTTGTTATGGCCTTTAGAACGGTTCTTTCTGTTTTTCCAGCTTCACCATTCTCTGATGTTGCACGGGTTGATAGACTTGCCTCGTGTTGTGTAACTCTTTCTTCCGACTCTTCATCAGTGACAACAACTTGAGTTTCCTCTCCCACTTTGTCTAGAGATGCTGCTTCTTTGTGTTCCTCCAAAACCTCTTCAGAGACTACCAGCTCTGCAGCGTCTTCCTTCTCACACTCTTCCTCAATTTCCGATGCCACATTCTCAACTGTTATCTGTGAGTCACGAGAGGCGTTGTTCAGATCCTGTGGGGCATCACCTTCTGCTTGTGGCTCCTCAGTCGTAGGTCCTGATGTAATATCAGCTTCTTCTAGGTCTTGTGGGGCCAGGACAGTGGCTGGTTGGTCAGACACTGTGGCTGCTTCTTCAGGTGCAGTATCAACTACATCCTCCAGTTGTTCTTCAGGAGCCACACTGAACATACCCTAAAAAAAAAACATAGTAAATTGAATCATGAACAAGTTGCTGTACTGGTCATGTAGACATACATGAAAATAAGAATTTGCATATACACACCTCAGTCTGCACCAATTCAGAGACATGTAGTTCTGTCTCCTCTCTGGGCGTCTCTGCTTCAATATCCTCAATTCTAAAAGATGTTAAGATATCACTTGTTAATTTCAAGCATTATATAGAGTAAGGATTTGATGGTGTGACAACACAGAGCAGATTACTGAAAATCAACCACTCGAAATTTGGATCTGACAAGATGCCTTCTTGCTCACATATACATTGAAACCGTTTTTGCTTGTTGTAATCCATTTGTTCATACTGGCCATTAAAAGATAACTTCCTAACATGAGTCCATTGGAAAAGATGGGTAACAAAACCCAGAGTCTTCGTTCTGCGCAAAAATAATTCCCTCCTTCTGTGCCAAGTTGTGGAGGAGGGACAGTAACACAAAGAGGTAATTTCAAACTAAATTCACAGTAACTTTGGAAGATCCTCACTTGATCTGACTAAGTCAGACTGTTGAAGCCTCATATTAGCTTCAGATAAACTTTGGAAAGAATTTTTGCATAGAATGGGGACTGTGGATTTTTTTCACTTATATTTAAAGTGCATTATGAAGAGATCTCTTAATGGTCAGCATAAACAGGAGGAATGATCACAGCAAGCAAAACCTCTAACTGTGTTCACAAAAGGCACCTGACTATTGTTTTAAGATAGACGTGAAGCTCTCCTTTATCCTTAAGTTCCACTATCTATTTTCTGAGTTTTCAACCTCATTGTGTGGTTTTCCTCAGTGGATGGTGTTGTCTCAGTTGTCACAACAACATGTCATAACAGGCCGTATACCGTATGGCTGGATCTTAACTCCTGTCTCTGTTTCAAAGATGGTCTCCGGTGTCAAGGCTCTGACACACCAGGCCGACAGTCGGCTGTCGTCCAATGTCGGGCCGTTGGTGAGTCTGTTGCCCTAGTTTTTGCAGTGTGTCCCGCACCGTTGGCACTATTGGGCCCTTGTCGGCCGATGTCGGCCGAAGTCGGCCGATTGAGCATGCGTATCTGCAGCCGAGCCCGTCGGTGAGAGAAATTACTCTGATTGGCTGTTCAGCTTCAGCAAATCAGTGCACGGGAAGAGAAACGAAAGAGAGGGACGCAAGCAAACAACTACAGTCAAGAGGGCACACACAGAAGGCTCTTTTCAATTTTTCATCTTTATCTACTCTGATCACTCCAATACACAGATATTTTCACAACAACATGGCCAAAGATTCTATGCGGTGTATTCAAGTGCAACTATTTGGCCAAGACACGCAACGTGAGGCGACGCAGAAGTCGGCCTTTGTTGCCCCTAGTTCTTTGATGTTGGTTTAGTGTATTTGGGCCTTTAGTCGTGAATGCCCTCCTTGATCTGTCTGCTGATGTCCACTAACTCCTGCTCGATGACCTTTGACCTCTTGCCAGTCGATGCTGTGTTAATAACCACACCCTCTGAATCAGAGATTTGGTAATGGTTCATTTTCGTTTTGATCTCCCTCTTGCCTCTCAAAAAATAGAGGAGGAGCAACCTCCTCTGCCTCTATGGACTAGCCTCCACTGCCTCTGATCTATATTCATCTTAAACCAGTCGTTTGCACTTACATATGCACATACATGAACCAAAAGTTCTCTCAAGAACTGCCACTTTGGTTGTTGCACTTTGCACAATTAAAATGTTGACATGGTGAAATGGCTCTCTTCAGGAAATGTGACAGTGGACCATGATGGCACACGGCCTACAGCAAGACTACTGAACTTTAGACTTTAGATCTCCAGCAATTTGAATGGAGAGGTCATATTTCAAGTATCTGAAATGGAAATTCTTAAATTCCTAATTTGAGTGCATTCATGCGGTTTTAAGTGGTGACATGTTTAATTCATACAGACCTGATAACTTTTTCTGACTTGTCCTCTGCAATCTTTTCTCCCATCTTTCTTCGTTTTGAGCCACTACTCCTACCCTGGCCTGTAAGGGGTACTTCAGCCTCTGAAACGGTTACAACAGTTACAATGTACATTATTACATTGAATGATACATACATTAATATACAATCTAAGGGGAAAGTTTACAACGTAGATGTAAAATGATGAATTGCTCACCTTTGGTAGCGCTCAGTACTGTCACTTCCTCCTACAAATCAAAATCACAGGGATTATATTTACTTGTTTGTTAGAATTATTTGTTTCTCAAATTGGAAGAAATAGAAATAATAATAATAATAATAATAATAATGTACCACAATTTCAACTGTGCATTCCATAGATCCAGCTTCTTGTATTTGAGTGGTAATTACTTCCATCATATCCTTTTCAGTCATTTCAGTAATCACAAGTGATTCCTCAGTGAATGTCAGACTCTTGGATACTACTGAGAAACAGAGTAAGACATGCAGTATATGAATGCTTAGATAAATACGCTAAAAGAAAATTTGTCGAATAATTTTGCAGTGAATTCTTTACGGAATTAAACACAACATTCGACAGTTTCAAGATGATCAATCTTTTGAAATATACTGTCCCGGGGGATTAACAACAGTCTAGCTCTACAGTACAGTTTCTGTTCTTTTTTACCACTCTTATCCATGGCCTGGATCTTGCTGGCGATATTGGTCCTCTGGTTGGGCCAACCTATGCTCTCCACCTCCCACAGCAGGTCTGTGTCTCCTGGGTACTGACACAGGTACTTCTCACACACTAGGAACACAGAGAGGAGTGTATTGAACTTACAGTAATGTACCGTTTATGCTTCTGTTTAAGGTTTACTTGCTGCAGGGTGGTCTCATATACCTTTATACATGGATTTTGTGAGGGGGTACCTCAACCCCAGACAGTCCTCTTTGAAACTGAGCACAAAGTCCTCCAGCATCTGGACGCCAAAGCCTTTACCACGCTGACATTTTCTAACAAATATGGAGTCCATCACAGGGAGCAGATAGCTTCTGGTTGAATAAGAATTACAAGAGCTGCCTACAAGAGAAACAAAAGGCATTTTCATGAGGACATTTTCAGAAAGGACTGGGGGGCTGAACAAACACCACACAGTGGTTGAAACAATTGAGCGGTAAGTAGTATTAGCATTGAGAAGATCATTTAGAACAACAGCACACACTGTTTTCATAAAGCAAATTACAGACCAAAGATCAAGATAACAAGTTGGGGTATATCTGTGGAGATACATGCATTTAACATCACATAAATTACCTGCGGGTTTGACGGAGTAGAAGCCAACAGCCTCTCCATTACTCCAGAGGATTTTTGCATTATCTTTTTCTCCATGGCAGAGGAAGGGAAGCTCTTCAGAGCTCATCTCCTTGGCTCTATAGATGACACGATTAAGGATGTATAAAACTATTCTCTCTCCTACTGTCTCCACCTGAGGGAACACACACATAGAACAACATGTGATTCTTAATATAATAGCCACGTGTTTTAATTTGCTGTATTAAAAAAAACTTAGGACATTGTGCAACATTTCCTTTAAGGTTCGTTCAAACAATGTTTCTGCTTGATCAGTTTTAAAGATTAAGTTTAGATTAAAAAGGTTTTTTATTTGTAAGCACTGAAACACACGGAAGTAGCACTGTAATCAACAACAGACATATTGGAGGTTAATACTCATCATGAGTATTAAAGGATCGATTAATTAATAACATGATTGTTGACAAGAAAAAAACGTTTTTTTATAAATATAAATGGACTTTCAGCACGATTCATCCTGTCCGCTGTGGCCTCTCTGCTCTGTGGGTGTGTTTTTGTGTGTGTGCTCTGAACTCCCATCAGTGCTGCACAAGCGATGATCACTGTGAGAAACCTTTTTTTTCATACTAGTAAGGGGAGAATGTTCATCGATCATGTGCTGCAGATCTCTCTGATCAGAATGAATGAATGAATATGAAGAGTGAGAGAGTGGATTTCCTTGCTAGAAAAACATCTCCTCATACCTCCACAGCTCCATCTCGAGCAGGGTCTGTCGTCTTGAGAATGTCGTCCACTGCCCACCACTGGTCCAGCAGGTACAAACCCACAGCAGTCAGTGGGTCACTGGGAGAGAAGAGGGCCAGGATCTTCTGTTTATCACTGGATCCATACAGAGGGACGAAGCCCACACTGGAAATGTCTATGGTGACCTGAGGACAGACACAAAATCACATAGTCGTCAAACACACCTCACTCCATGCGTATGACTTCAATGATACTGAAAAAGCCTCTGCTAGTTTTGATCCACTGACACCGTTGTTTCAATGGATACTAGCCTGAACTTCCTATATTCTGAGGCGTAGCCTGATGTTGTCTGGACTTAGCTGTAACTTCTACAAAAAAATATCACGTTTCAACTTTTACTGCACAAACTGTGCATTATAACATGGACATTGTTTACATCTCTCTCCGGCTAGAAAACATCCTCTCATGTTAGTTACCTCCTGGAATGCACAACACTTCTCCCTGACACTAACACATCTGGCCTAAACACCACTACCACCTTCTGGCCTGTATTAGTCACTGATTTAACCTTTATCACTCTATGTTTTAACTATTTGAATTATTGTATCAATGAACTAAAGATGCAACATCCTCCCGCCATGAACATCGGTTTTGCAGTTAAGTTTCTATAGGATATAGGAACTGAACAGAGGCCTGTACTACGAAAGTGAGTTTAACATACCCAGGGTATCTTCTCGTTATCTGGCTTCACTAACCCTAACAACCGAGATCCCGCTAAACGGTCCTACGGAGGTGGTTATCAACTCAGTAAATCAACCCAGGGTTTCTCAGTCTGGCTGTGAGCGCGTTCACATGAACGGGGCGGTGTTTGCAGCATATGACCAATCACAAACATGGACAAGTCCACAGACTTGTAGACAGACAGGCAGAGCAGCACATTTTACAAAGGAAGAGCAAACTCTATTAGACAAATACAAAGAAGTTAAACACATAATCACACTAAAAGTAACACAGTTGAAGGACAGCTGGCAAAAGAAAAAACTCCCGATGTGTGAATGCATAAATTAAAAGACTTATTAATTTAACGGAACACTCAAAAGTCAGATATAGTCGTCTAGATGGGGCAGTGATATATATATAGCTTTTGGAAGTGTAATGGGTGAATGGATTACACTTCATTATGCCCTTCAGCATTGATGTGACTATTTCAGCCTTCTGTCAGCTGCGTCCCCGTCTCCGGCGGTGTGAAACGGACTTCAGAGCAAGTAAAAAAAATAAATATAAAAACATAATTCAAAGCTGTAAACACCCACAGCATACAGCCAGCTGTCCTTCCTGTATTTGTCAGTTTAAACGGTGTTGTTTTTAGCCTGGATTATGACTTAAACTTCTTCATATGTGTGTAATGTTATCATACGATCTGCACACCGAGCTCTGATTGGTCAATAGGCGGTGCTTTTATACGAGTTGATCTCTTATCTGGGTCAAAACCTGCTCCGGAGCAGGTTAGCTGTTCAGCATCAATTATCAAGGCGATCTACCCCGGTAAGAAGTGAAGTGTGTCTTATTCCACTACATACGTAAATCCACAAATACAATACAATAGCAACATTTCCTTTCTGATGTAATCTTTCTAGGATTTTGAGTCCTAGTTGAACTTCCACTGTGATTCCTAGCAGTAATTCTGACATGCTTGATTCATCCGAGATTTTGAGACACTACTTTCAAGACACTCAACGTTGCTCTTGCTGACTTTTATGCAGAGGTGGAAGAACTACTTGATCTTTTATTTAAGTGAAAGTAGTAAACCACAGTCTAAAAAAAGACTCTGTCCTGCATTCAAAATCCTTATTGTGTAAAAATGCATAAGTATTAGCATCAAAATATACTTAAAGTAAAAGTACTCATTATGCAGAATGGCCCATTGCATAATAATATATTACTGGATTATAACCATTGATGCATTCATGTGTTCATCACTTTAATGTTGCAGCTGGTAAAGGTGGAGCTCATTTTAACTACTTTATTTACTGCTGGGTAGGTTAATCTATAATAATACATACAATCTGCAAAGTAAATAAAATTGGCAAATAAATGTAGTAGAGTAAAAGTATAAAGTAGCCTAAAATGGAAATTCTCAAATAAAGTACAATTACCTCAAAATTGTACTTAAGTACAGTGCTTGAGTAAATGTACTTAGTTACATTCCACCACTACTTTTATGGCCCTTAATGACCTGACACACATGGTTGAAAGACAGCACACTGGTCCGGTCAGGAGTGAGCCAGGACAGCCCTGCTCACCACCACAGACGTCCAGCGTGAGGTGTGTTTTACCTGGGTGGAGTCACACAGGGTGAGGTGTTCAGGAGAATCAGGGTCGCTGTAGAGGAGGCTGTTCATGTAGTTGTGGCCCAACCGTTCCAGTTCGGTCTGGCTAACATCAGCCAGGAGGTCCACAGGGAACTTCATCCCTACACAACACACAACACACAACAGGCAGCAGTGAGAAAGAGCAGTCAGCCAATACTGTCATCACAGAGGAGACACACCCAAAAACTAGGGCTGTCAATCGATTCAAATATTTAATCGTGATTAATTGCACATTTTTTTATCAGTTAAAAATGTACCTTAAAAAGGGAGATTTGTCAAGTATTTAATACTCTGATCAACATGGGAGTGGACAAATATGCTCAAACCATAACATGGCAAACTCAAGTCCAACAAGCAACAACAGCTGTCAGTGTGTCAGTGTGCTGACTTGACTATGACTTGCCCCAAACTGCATGTGATTATCATAAAGTGAGCATGTCTGTAAAGGAGAGACTCGTGGGTACCCATAGAACCCATTTCATTCACATATCTTGAGGTCAGAGGTCAATGTGGAAGGGAAGGGCAAACCAATCAGAACAGTTACAGGGCGGGGTCGGACATCCACCCTCAACTTTTGTCCGACCCCGCCCCATTCCGCAGCGAGGACCCTCTCGTTTCTGGGGTTGATTTCTAGTGCTGACCTGTTAGGACTGCACAGCAACAACTACACAAGCAAGATGCAAGTAGATCTATAGTGATATTACTTATAGATGTATGGGGAGGTATGACAGAAAACTGATAAGGTTGAAAATGGCTGCAGTAGGGCTGCACGATTATGGCCAAAATGATAATTGATATATGCAATAATTGATAATTGCAATATGAAAAAATACAGGATTATTTCCCCTACCCTTTTGCTAGCTCCATTTTAAAGTTAAATGCATCAATCTGGTGCACTTTGAGAGCAAAATTAGCAACATTAAGAGGCTAGATAAACAATTTTATGCTCTCCATTTCATCATTAACACATTGGTTGTATAGAAAGATGATATCTATACCCAAAAGTGAAGCCGAAACATCTCGATCACCGGCTGGTGGCTGGCTGTTAGTTTAGGAAGTGCTTGATTTGATATGCAGAAGAGTTTTCTACGAGCAGAACACACATTTTAAACGTCAATATTGCAGGCGATCATGATCATTTAATTGTGGGACGCCAAAATTGTCATCACAATTAATATTTGATTAATTGTGCAGCCCTATAGGCTGCAGTGGTACCTAAAATGACCAATATGTAATACAGTATAATATTTACTGTAATAAATCATAAAATGACCATGATATGTCATCAGAGATTAAGGAAACATGCTGAATTGAAATACTGGCTTCTCTGACAACAATACTACATCCAGCATGTTCTCCTTTGACATTTCAATTCCAGTCCAGAACGTCTGTTTTTGTTTTGGCCCGTTGCCACATATGAAACGAATTGGCACGCTAACACAGCCGTCTGCAGCCATGGAAGCAGGTAAACCAACTGGTTCCACAGAGATAACGTTAACGTTGGATTCTACCCGACCTGAAAGGCCTCGGCACATCCTCCTGTGGTCCGTGTGCAGCTGGGTTATCAAGGCAGCGAGTCTTTGAGACACACAGCCAGTGAAGTGATTCCGACTACTGCTGCTGGCCAGAGGCTAACGCAGTCATGTCTAGAAGGTAACCCTCAAACTGAGCAAATTTGTGTTAAGTCACATCTGGAGGACCAGATGGGCCACGGCTCCAATGTTTTGAATTCGGACTACTGTTACCCATTTTAAATGTTCGCTGTCAGTGCTACATATTGCTCCTTTAAGCATACCATTGCACAAATATATTCACAATTTGATAAAGTGTGAAACTAGTGGAAGTTGTTTTTAACCACTCCTGTATGCAAAGAGAGAAGAGAATTTACACCTGTACATAATCCAATTAGAGTCGTACATGAATTTCCATGGATGAGACTTGTTCAGTCAATAATGGGGTACCACATTTACACATGGATTTTGGTGCAGATCATCTGCAGCCCTTTTCTAGAAACGAGTGATCTAACCAGTCAAAGGGAGTTTTCACAACCTTTCCCAACCCAACATTTGTTTTTATTAGAAAATGATTTATTAACCATTACTATAAAGCCCACACTTATAATTGTTTTCTCTTGTTGTCATTTCACAATTGCCCACTTTGTCACTGAAGCTTTACTATATTGGTGTGTTGATATTTTACTTTTAAAGTAAAATGCAATGCTTGCAGTGATTAACAAATCATCACTCCCATCGGTCTCCTCAGAAATACCCAAACCAGATAAAACCAGAGCGCTTCCAATCCCAGCACAACCACACAACAGTAGTCTATTCACTCCAGATTGACTTGAACTCAACACGTGGCGGTGGTAACCTGATCCAATCCACCTGCCACAGCAAATCCCAGTTAATCCCCAGTGATCTCTGGTGAGACTAATAAACTGTTAAAGTGACTTTATAAAGTTGGCTTTAGTGGGGATAAGAACTTAGCCAACTTTAGTTTCTTCTTACTATTTATTTTTATTATTATTATTATTGGGGTGCACAGACGGAATCGTTTTGATTGATTAAGATTCAATGAATGAGCAACTATGGCTTTCATAACCAGACGAGTGTCGATTGTAGCAGGGATCCCGTTATCGACAATCGTCTGGTTATGAAAGCCATAGTTGCCAAACCTGCCAAGAGAAACAGGTAGACACATGCTGAGAAAACTCAGTCTGTTTGAAATGAACAGCAAAACAAGTTGCTTTCTTTCAGTACAGACAGGCAAACTACTATAGAGCCAATTCTACATGATGCTGTTGTGAAATTAACATTAATTATGGTTCAGGGCCTGTGTGCCGCAATCAGTGCGTCTGCGAGACTTGACATTTGCAAATCAGCTTGCACCAACAGGTCATTAAATAGTTTTTGTGAGATGAAATAGTCTGAGCAGGGTTTAAGTAGCCCAGTTAGAGATCTGAAATCAAACCTGAAAACTCTTCTGCATACATGATTTTTGATAATCTGACATGAATCTGGATTCTTAAGTAATCCCAAAGTGGCTTAAAGGGCAAGTGTGTAGCATTTAGGGGGATCTACTGGCAGTTTTCATTAAGTGTATGATCACCTGAATATAAGAATCATAGTGTTTTCTTTAACTTAGAATGAGCCGTTTATATCTACATAGGGAGCGGTTCCTCTTCGAGGAGTCCGCCATGGTGCACCGCCATGTTTCTACAGTAGCCCAGAACGGACAAACCAAACACCAATGCATTTTTGCATCGGCCACCGTAGTTCTCCTACACGCTTGGCACACAAGAGAAGTTTCAGTTGGTTTCACACCGCTAGATGCCTCTAAATCCTACACACTGGTCCTTTGATAAATGCAACATCAATAACTTAAATAAAACACAAAATTAAAACAATAAATCCCATGTACTTCAACATACACTCGTTCATTACTGTCCGCATCATGATAACGTTAGAATTTACCTTCACCCTATCTAATTTTTACCGAATAGAGCCTAATGCATCATAATGTAAATCAATGGCACCTCCCATGTTGAAATCGAAAGGACGAGAGCTAGTTAGCTGTTAGGAACCGTAAGCAGCAAAGCCCTGCACGGAGCTAACAGCTAATAGCTCGCGTCCTTCTGATTTCAACATGTATTTGTTGGTCACACAAATAGGGTGTGTCCCCTGGAGGCGTCGATAGTGAGTTTACTGCATCCCGAACACATTTTCAATCGTCCCCGGGACGAAGGGACGCCGTTATTCTCGAGCCTTACTGGTACCCACAAGTACCGTCACGTTTTCAAAATTTTGGCATCGACTTGACACCGAAGTATCGGTGACATCCCTGCTACAATCGACAATGAGCAAAAGGTAAACAAACACTGAACCAGCTCGGCAACCATTCCACCATGGTCGTAATATTGCAAGAATAAAGTCATAACTTTACGAGGAAAAAAAAGTCGTAATATAACGAGAATAAAGTCAGGATTTTACGAGAAAAAAAATATCGTAATATTACGAGAATAAAGTCATGACTTTACGAGAAAAAAGTCGTAATATTACGAGAATAAAGTCATAACTTAATGAGAAAAAAGAAAATAACACGTAAAATTACTACTTTATAATATTATGACTTTATTCTCATAATATTACGACTTTTTTTCTCGTAAACCTATGACTTTATTCTCGAAATCTCCGATTTATTTTTTTCCCTCAATGTGACCCTAATACTCCGTCGTACCGTCGTACATTAGACCTACAACAATGATAAATAAAAATGAAAACGTAAACAAAAAAACAGTTATTCATTTCCACTAATTTTTGTATAAATCCACAGAGAGCCACTGGAGAGGGGCTAAAGAGCCACATGTGGCTCCAGCGCCTCAGGTTGCAGACCCCTGCCCTACACACACACATACACACACACATGCTCATTCACAAGGCTTTAACAGCTGTCTGCTCACACAAGCTTGACAGAAGTACATGCATGAACACATGCTCGCTCCGTGTTTTGCTTCAACTTTCCTGTTCAGACACTCGCTGTGAGAGTGTTGAACACATGTTGAAGACAAGTATTTGGTTATATGACGTATGTAGAATTTCCACTGGATTTTAATTTATGCTTAAACAACAATAACACAGCTCACCACGTTCCTGGTGATAAAAGAGTTAATAAAGACCTGATGTTTCAGTGTGAGCTATACCAGCAGGACCAGTTTCCTCAGCATGTAAACTAACCCCAGAGGGTGTCGATGTCTACACACGTAAGCCAATAACATCAAAACAACCTGGAGGCATAACCTCATCCATCTCATTCAGAGAGTGGTTGCTTTTCGCAACGCTTTCCCTTCCCGCTCAAGTCAACCCATAGTTCCCTGTTCCTCTATGCCTTGTAGTGTTAAATGTAAAAACCCTAAGTACAATAAAGTTAGCACAGACACACACACAGTCCAGACTTTACATCACAGACTTTTACAGGGCAATGCAGGGACTCAACAGTGCACGTTCCTTGAGGAGGTTTTTGTACCCTTCTGACCTGTCAGATAAGGTGTTTAACTAAGTAGCATCTATGTGTCAGAGATAACCACTCCCTTGGGGCGGGGAGTTTGAATACCACAGATCCATCCATAAGCCAGTTATCCACTACAAACGTACAGACAATTTGTCTCTTAGTTCGCATTTAAATGTGATGTGATAAAAGCAGTCTGCGCTGGTTTAGATGAATAGGTGATTCTTATTTAATATACAGGTGCTTGTACTGTAGGATGTATTGTATAACGGCCTCAGCTAGGATGCACCGATCCAACTTTTTAATTCAATTTACAGATGTGGACGACAATGAATTGATTTAATAAAAGTCCAACAGAGGCCACATTTACCGACCCACATCCATTATGTATGCCCTCTATCCCGTCATGTCTCCCACTGACACACACACACACACTGTCACTGAGCATCACCAGCCAAGCAGAAAGTCCAGTCTGTCTTTTGTGAGAGTGAGAGAGAGAGAGACAACAGACCTGGCTGCTGACTGTGTGTGTTGGGTGTAGATGCATGCATGGCTCTGGTGAAAGTAGGCCCAGTACTCCCTCGGGCCAGGGAGTAGAGAATACCACAGATGCACCCATAAACCAGACTCTTCACTCTTTGCTTTCTCTTAACCAGCTCTACATGGGCACCTTGTTGATCGACATGTTTGGGCACCGACATTGCTCGACAAAAATTTACTCAAACTGCTTTTTCAGTTACAGCAACAGAACAGTGGAATCCCTATAAATATTAGAGTAATGTTAATAAGGGTCATGTTATCTCAGCAGGTAGCAGACTGCTCTTTCCCTCGCCTCTTCTCTCGCCGCCGCCTGCTGCTCTGTAGCCGGTCTGTGAGCGTGACTGGCCGAGCGAAATACGCCCGCGGGCGATTGTGGAGCTTTTCAACTCCAAAAAGGCAGATAGATAACCACAGGTTCCCGTTAATTTTATAATGGATGTTTCTGTTGTGATATTCAAACCAACCATCCGTCAACAGGGAAATAAAAGCCTCTTGTCTACAGACCGCGTCTCTAGAGAGCTCCAGCCAGCTCATAGCGGGGTCTGCCCGGCTGGCAAGGTAGTGACCCCGGCAGGCGCTGGCTTGCTCTCACGGTTAGTTTGTGGAGCTTCTCAACTCCAAAAACGCTGGAGCAAATTTCGATTTGCGATCAATTTTTGTAAAATTGACAAATTGAAATCCACAGTTAAAAATAGATATTAGAGAGAGAATGACCTGTTTAACTTCCTAACAGATTGCCGATATTTTTTTTAATCAAAGGAAATATTTAGAGAATCATAATCATTTGAATTGTGTGTTTTTATGCAAATAACCACTTTAGACGACAATAACAAAGTACAGTACAGTACTGAGAAAAAATATGAAAAAATAGAGCTCCCCCAGAAGCTATTGTATAATTCAAACACTGGAATTTACCATGCATATGTTTGTTTTTTTAATGTCAAATATATAAAACATTGAATGACAT
>CAKAKR010061065.1:1047-35674 GCA_916700685.1 Adelosebastes latens | reverse complement strand
TTCTGTTAATTGTTAGTCTCCATTGATTTTCATCTAATTAAAAATGTTGACTGCAGTAATAAGTTTTAAATAATAAAATGCTGGACCTTTAAAAAATGGTGGTGTGCGTTGACACATTTTGTACATCAGTGTTTTCATGAAATTTTTCGACATAATATACTATGATTTTTATATTAAATTTTTCGACAAACAATATGATTTTTTTTCATGAAATTTTTCGACATACTATACTATGATTTTTTTTACATTAACTATTTTGACATACTATACAATGATTTTTTTTCATGAAATTTTTCGACAAACAATATGAATTTTTTTTCATGAAATTGTTTGACCATATACTGATTTTTTTTCATGAAATTTTGCGACATACTTTAATAAGACGTTTTTTTCATGAAATTTTTTGAGATACTATTGACAGTTTTTCATGAAATTTTTCGAGATACTATGAGTTTTTTTACATTAAATATTTTGACATACTATACTATGACTTTTTTTCAGGAAATTTTGCGACATACTTTAAGACGTTTTTTTCATGACATTTTTTGAGATACTATACTATGACTTTTTTTCATGGATTTTTTCGACAAACTGAATTTTTTTTCATGAAATTTTTCGACATACTACACTTTGACCTTTTTTCATGATTTTTTTCGACATACTATACTATTGACTTTTTTTCATGAAATGTTTCGACATACTACACTGACTTTTTTCATGAAATTTTTGAACATACTTTAATAAGACGTTTTTTTCATGACATTTTTTGAGATACTATGCTATTGACAGTTTTTCATGAAATTTTGCGACATACTTTAAGACGTTTTTTTCATGACATTTTTCGAGATACTTTACTATGACTTTTTTTCATGACATTTTTCGACATACTATACTATGACTTTTTTTCATGACATTTTTGAACATACTATACTATTGACTTTTTTTCATGAAATCTTTCGACATACTATACCATGACTTTTTTTTCATGAAATTTTTGAAAATACTATACTATGACTTTTTTTTCATGAAATTTTTCGACATACTACACTTTGACCTTTTTTCATGATTTTTTTCGACATACTATACTATTGACTTTTTTTCATGAAATGTTTCGACATACTATACTATGACTTTTAAATTCAAGTGTTCTGAGAGATAACTAGACTTCTGCTCCTCCTCATGGCTCTGTTTTCTGACCTTTAGATATGTGAATGAAAATGGGTTCTATGGGTACCCACGAGTCTCCCCTTTACAGACATGCCCACTTTATGATAATCACATGCAGTTTGGGGCAAGTCATAGTCAAGTCAGCAAACTGACACACTGACAGCTGTTGTTGCCTGTTGGGCTGCAGTTTGTTATGATTTGAGCATATTTTCTTTATGCTAAATGCAGTACCTGTGAGGGTTTCTGGACAATATTTGTCATTGTTTTGTGTTGTTAATTGATTTCCATTAATAAATGTATACATGCATAAAGCAAACATATTTTGCCCACTCTTATGTTGATAAGAGTATTAAATAATTGACAAATCTCCCTTTAAGGCACATTTTGAACAGATAAAAAAAAACTGTGATTAATTTGTGATTAATGGCGATTAATCATGGACAATCATGTGATAAAAGATTGTAAAATAGATTCTGAAACCGATTCACCGTCCATATTGTCCGTTTACCCTTTAACCAGTACCTGAATTGGACAAAAAAGTTGCCAAAATACCCCAATTCAGCAGTTGCATGACATGATTATTTGTCTTGGATATATAATGCATATCTTGGTAATATCAAGTTTAGTCTAATTCAGCGACCAAAGCATTGGGATAATGCTCGCAATGTTGTATGTGTGCACACATTTTCAAATGGCCATTAATGAAGTAGGGTTCACATACACACCTCATTAAACTCCAACAGTTTGGTGAATTATTTGCAGATCGGTGTCTTTCCTGGAACAAAAGCGATGCCATCAGTGTCCTCCAGTAAGACAAACCATGCAAAGAAATCCAAAAGTGAAACCCCAAGTGAAGCCAAGTTTTTTACATGTTTGACTTGACCAAAACCGATTCACGCGCACTTATATACATTAATAACTTGCATCCAAACAAACAAATGCAAAGAAATGGCTCAATGATGGGATGTTACAACGTGTTACACATGACGATCAAAAACTGTGCCTCTTCAGGTAGACAACACACCTGCTCTGTGATTACAAACTCACTCCATCCTCTCTAGGCCTATAGATATATATAGACCACCTACTGTGTAACAGGGGAATTACCACAAGTGAACACATAGCCTACTACTTTATACTGTATACTGACGCACATAATGAACACAACACAAACATGGCTCCAACAGTGAGTCATAAAAAAAGTAATAGTGCCTATAGTTTGTCATAAAAAAGTCATGTCATAAAAAAAGTCATAGTTGCCTATAGTAAGTTGTAAAAAAAAAGTCACAGTATAGTTTGTCATAAAAAAAGTCATAGTATAGTTTGTCATAAAGAAGTCTTAGTATAGTAAGTCATAAAAGTTATAGTATAAGTCATAAAAAAGTCAAAGTATAATAAGTCATAAAAAAGTCATAGTATAGTATCAAAGTTATAGTATAAGTCATAAAAAAGTCATTATAGTAAGTCATAAAAAAGTCTTATTACACGGCTGTGTTGAATACTCGATTCTGATTGGTCAATCACGGCGTTCTTCGGTCTGTAATTTCTATATAACAGACCGTTGCTATGTATAGCAGACCGTTGCTATGGCCGCAGCTCTGATGTTGGACTCTGGCAGAACATTTTTGTATCTCTATATTGATTTTGTTCAGTAAGCAGCCGTGTGATAAGCGGGATAAAGTACAACTAGCGGGTCATTGTTGTGAAAGAATCCCCTTCACAACAATGACCGGCTCGCTGTACATTATCCCTTTCATAGTATATAGTATGTCATAAAAAGTCATAGTATAGTAAGATCCATTGTCAATGAAAATAATAGTTAGTTCAAGCCCCAAATGACAAATCTCAAACAACATAATTCACAATATAACCAGCTCAAGAAAACACAAGTAGAACCTTAAATTTGGGAATCACTTTATTAACCATCTTTAAAAATAACAGTGGTCAGCTATGAGGTACATTTGTCAGTATCAGTGTGTGAAGTGGTCATGTGGTGAGACAGTACCTGTAACTACCTTAGCCGTTCAACATTTTTACTTGCAACCTGGATTAAATAAAAACCCCATAGCAGGGCCACAGTGTGGAGGCACAGAATGGTGAGTGTGGGCTGGATTTGAGAAATTTAACATAATTAATTGCATTAATTGAATTACACACAAGAAATTATCTCAGGGGTCCCTAAGCCCATGTTTAGTTGTTGAGACTGATAGATTCAATAACACATATATAATTACAGTAAAAGTAACTGAGGGAATTTACAAGTGAAAATTCACTTTTGTACCAATTTCCCTCAGGACAGAAAAAAAGAAAGATTTAGTATTTTCATCAAAGTTTTAAGTATTTCTGAATCGTCTGAAAAAACAAAACACAACTGTCAAGACAAACTTTGGTTCAGGTTATTTGGTCGCTGTGCAAACATTTAAAAAGGAACAACCTCAACTTTTGTTCCAAGATCAGCTGAGCTCGTCTCCATCACAGCGTCTCCACGCAGATAGGTGTTTACATACTGATCAGGGTTCAGTGGTTGAGCCGTTACCAGGGCATGCAGGGGTTTGGGCAGTCGCGGATATACGACTCCAGTTTTCCCTCAGACACTTGCATCAGTGTTGTGTATGTAGTCAACTGTGAAAAACACAGTGAGAAAAAGGTATTTACACTGAACGAATCTTACGTGCTTTTAATTAATAAATAGAAATGGTAAAAAAAAAGAAAAAAAAAGACCCACCTTGTTTAGCACTGGTTTGGTTGAGAGGACATCATACATGGTCTTCAGTGAGATGTTCTAAAAGAAGAGACAAATCAAAGGTGTCTTACCACTTTGATTTTAGGTCTTAAGTATAATTTTAATCCAAAAATATAATATTTATTGTTATGAGTACTTTTACTTTTGGTACTTTAAGTATATTTTGATGCTAAATACTGATGTACTTTTACTTAACTAAAATTGTGACCGCATGACTTTTACTTGTAACAGAGTATTTCTACTCTGTGGTATTGCTGTTTTTCCTAGTAAAGAGTAAAGATCTGTCATCAGTACTCACGTTCTGTGTGGTCAGGTTCATGCACTTCATGGCAGGAGTTCTGCGATCATCCAGGAACAAAGGCTCCTTCCAGTGATCGTAGTTTGTCTCCAGGACATACCACCGGCCCATCTTCACGTCAATCCTGCAATACAATAATTGTTAGAGCCATTTTCGCTCTCATAGAATTATTATTGTTTGATTCATTTATCTCATGTGTGTTTGACATTAAACTGTATTTATCTGGTTATAATGAGTTTAGAAATAAGTCTCGCCCTTCTGCCCTTTAATATGCACTGTGGCAGGAAATGACACCACCTATGTATGATCATATAGATCAGAGTAATGGAGGAGAGGTGAGAGTGGTTAGATGGAGAAGCTGTATAGTCTTAGAATCGCAAGCTCTTTTTGTTGTTCTTCTTTCAAGATAAAGTTTACATTGATCTCAAATGTTTGTACACTGCACACCTGGATTAAAATGAATCTAATGTGATGCAACGTAACAAGAATGTCCGCTATTGTTTGGAAACAAAGAGAGGCGAGTCCAAAACCACAACCCCGACTAAAGGCCAGTGTGGCTATATTCTTTTTGTTAAGAAGCCACGACAATAATTGAATAAAAAAAAAAAAACTTATGTGACATGCAGCGACACTAAAGCAACTGATTTGTGAAATAGAGTTTAATCAGGTGATCTGAAACCAAAGCAGTCACCAGTTCCTAGTTGAGGAAGTGATGTTTCACGAGAAAAAACACGAGAAAAGCTGCGTCATTGTGACACTTTCACAAAAGACTGTTCCACACGAAAAGGTCAGTCAGGCGCAACCCAAGATAAATCACTGCTACAATTCATTGTAATCTTGTAAGTTATAGTGGTTTTGATTTGCTCAGGGCTGTCTGATATATCATTCGTCGTTATTTTTACATGGTGATTAAGTACTTCAAAAATAAACCACGGACATTTCTATATCCAGGGAAGCAAACATACTGTATTGCTGACATTAAATGTATTATTTAACATTATATGTACAGTATGTCCTGGGTATTTGGATCTGGGTGTGTTATTGAATGTTAGTTGTAGTTTGATTGTACATGTATACAGATATATTGTGTGCATATGGAGAACTGTGTGCTGCTACGTTACCTTTGTTCACTTGAATGCCTAAGACAAATTTCTCCTAAGGGAGATGATACAGGCTAATCTAATCTAAAATGCTCTACATGTACAGAATAATCTCCAGTACTTACTCCAAGACATCAATACTGAGCTCTCTGGACCTGGTGATGATGCAGCCCTGGCCTGTCTGGTTTCCTCCCAGGATGAAGTAAGCTGGAGCCAGCAGCTTGGTCTGAGCCAGGCGAGTTTTGGCTTCCTCGTAGCTGGTGAGAACAGGATGAGACTCATTGTTGGTGCAGAGACATCGTCGCTGCACACGGAGAGGCAGCATTCAGTTTTTTATGCATCACAAAACTGGATCCAGGAAAATTGAACTCTGCTTTCCTTTAAATCATAGCTTTAAACTTCTGTTTGCCACCACCTTTTTTTTT
Source organism: Adelosebastes latens (assembly GCA_916700685.1). NCBI lineage: Eukaryota > Metazoa > Chordata > Actinopteri > Perciformes > Sebastidae > Adelosebastes > Adelosebastes latens. Next base: position 29,941 of record CAKAKR010061065.1, on the reverse strand, counting down.
TATTAAACCTGGGACTATGCATTCATATAATACACTGAAATATAAGTGTACTGTTGTTTTTATTCTTCTGATTAATTTGTTTAATTCAAATGTAGCTTCTTTTTTATCTTTTATTTTATTCTACTCTTTTAAATCCTTTTTATATACACGTCTTTTTTTATATTGCCTTGTGTTTCTGGTCTCAATACCGTTTTATGTCTTAAGTAAAGCATTTGAATTGCCTTGTTGTTGAACTGTACTATACTAATAAACTTGCCATGAAACGGATAACAGCAGTTTATTTTTCAGGATGCTAAGGTACCCTGTGGAGTTTGATAATATTTTTTTCACATTTGTTAACAAATTGCATCGTCTAAATCCTTAAGACCTAACGGACATGTTGCATGCATTTTCTAACCAATAAAAAAAATTTGCAAAGCTTTTTCTTAGTCTTTTGAAACCAGCATTGTGTACATCAGCTTATGGCCTTTTCTTATTCTCTCATACCGGTGCACCGCAACATTTTACAGCACATTACTGCCATCAGACATGTAGATATGCATTACTGTCCTTGATGAAAATGTGCATCATATCACCACTGTGCATGCAGCTAGAGCACAAGCTACAACAATACAGGGACCTGCTCATAGAAACATGACTCTACAGCAACACTCATGGCCGAAAAAACTCCAAAATATACCTTTAAATATCAAAGAGGAATGAATACCTGTTTGCATTTTCTAGAACAGAGCGAGTGAGGAAGCTCATCCACATCCCGTCTCTCTTCCCCAAGATCCACTCCAGGATTCCTGCACGTGAACAGATTTACATGACGACAAGTAGTCACAAAACAGAGTCCTCGTCTCTAATGCCAGCAGAAATAGTGCTGAGCAAAACCGTTAATCCCTCACCAATGTATCCTCCATCGATGCTGAAGCGCTCATTCATAGTCAGAGTGAATATGTGCTAGGAGAGAAAGAAGAAAAATCTTTCTTACATACCAGAACTGTGCAAGAAGTACACACGACTCAACAGCTGTCGTGGATGTTAACAATGTTTCATGCTGATTGAATCGAGTTATGACACTAAATGACTTACAGGCTTGATGCCAGTCAGCATGCCAACATATCCAGCAAAGTTTGTAGACTTAAAGACAGTCTGGTTATTTCTCTTGAAGTCGAGGTTGACCACCAGAGGCTTCAGCTTCTCACTAATGATCCATGACTTGTTTTTCACATCCCAGCTGTGAAGAGGGACAAGTCGGTCTCATGAGATGTTATCTCACCGGATCGGAGTCAAGAATATCAAGCTTAAAAAGTGTGATTCCTTACCCCATAAATAATCCAAAATCTAGATTTCTTCCATGGATGAGGTTACCTGTAAGAGTGCAAAGCCCAAAAGCCTTTCAGTGCTGATATAACATTATTTTAAAGTAAATGAATCAATGTGATTCTGGACGATGACCCACCCTTATTGTCTTCTGCAACAACTGATGTGCACACAGTGAACACCTCATAGAAGATGTTGAACAAGACGACTTCACCTACATTAAATATGAAGAAAAAATATTATAAAAAAAGGACAGAAGTCGAACATTTTTAAAAACAGTTGCTAAATATGTGTTTTCTTACCAAGAGGAATCCCTGAAACAGCTGCAATTCCTTTGATTTCATCGCCGAAAGGGTTTGGCAGCGTGTCCACCATCAAAGGCTGCAGAGCATTATAAAAACACACTGCAGTCATAAAGCCGTCACTGACAAAAATATGGCAGTTATTCTAAGGAAAACATAGTTCAGAGAGAAAGAGAGAGAAATAACACTCACCAGTGTGACGTCTACCAGCTCAACCAGCTTTCCACTGGGCACAAAAGCATTAGCCAAGTCTCTGATGGCCTGGATCATGTTGACCAGCTTCAAAGAAAGAAAACGTCAGTAAACAAAATGTGATATTTCTGTGAGACGAGTTTAAAATACTTCTTCGTTCTTACATCAGTTTTTTTGTCAGTAATTAGAGCCGTCCATCTCTTGCTGGGCGGTGAGTCGAGGTCCACTGTGTACCAACTGACCGCTCCTTTGAACCTGATTAGGAAGAAAAAGCTGTAAAACTACTGAAGCATAACGGTGCAGATGATAACATCCTGTTCACAACATCACTGACTAGACGGGATTTTTATTTATGTTTTGAATTGACTTGAAATTGAATGCCTCTGGAGTTATACTGTAATGCAACAGCTGAGGCCATGCAGGCTAATTCTATCTCATGCAAACCTCACTTTAATCTAAGTGTGGAGACAAACAGACGATTGATTTGTTAGTATACAAGAGACAGATGATAAAGAGTGGTCGTCAAACTCGGTGCAGCAGACGCCAAGATATTCTGCCTTTATTTCCTTGTATGGGTCAAACTCCAAAACACGAGATCCTACACTTCCCCGATTACTCAATAGCTTTTTGTTACACCCACACCTTTCAAATTCCAAGCACACAGTTTGAAATGTATTTCTGTTGCAGATCTGTTGTCTCGAAGCACAGTAGGGCTACAACTAACAACAATATCAGTTTCCATTAATCTGCCAATTATGTTTTAGATTACTTGTTTAGTATACAAAATAAAAATAGTGAAAAATGCCTAACGTAAGTTCTCAGTGCCCAAGTTGACATCTTAAAATCGCTTGTTTTGCACAACTAACAGTACAGAACTCACAGATATTCAGATACAACGATATAATAGAGAAATATTTAGCAGCGAATATTTAACATTTATGTTTGATAAATGACTTATATTATCAATTTATGGTAACATTTCATTTTACAGGTCCGCAAATTTCATTATAATTACGTGATAATTAGCAAGTAACCTATTTGAAATTTCTTTGGAATTACTGCCAAATTACCCCAATATTTACCTCAAAATGTATCAAAAATTACTTTATCATTATTTAATAATTATACGCTAAAATAGCATACAATGGTTAAAATATGGCTCTTAGGCTTGAGAAGCGGCTGAGTGCTGCTCTTCATCGGAGGTGGAAAACCAAAACTAATAGTAGACACTTCTGATCAGGCACAAATCTCACCATTGTGTGACTTATTGTCTACACAAATGTAACCTGGTAACTAATGTAATGATTCAGGGAGTTTTTTAAAGAAATTTCAAATAAGTTATTTGCTAATTATTATCTATTTATCAGCAGACATGGAAATAAAGCATATCAATTAGCTTTGTATTCTTTTCCTGGAAATGTATTAAATAAATTACCAGCTATTGGGAAATGGCGGAATATAATGGTTAAATAATGTTATATTAAAAGGGACTATTTGTAACTTCTTAAATGTATAAATCAATCCGGGTCGGTGTCCCATGCGCGCTCGCATATGCGCATATGGGCTCGCATATGCGCGTTCGCGTGTGGCTACGCTGTTCAGACTCAGACTCCAACACAAACTACACGGAAGCACCAAAACCTCAAAGTTATATATCTAGTGAAGCCCGTCTGTTAAACAGTGTTGGCGGCGGTCGTAGTACGCGGGGGAGACCGTAGCTTTGGTCTCCAGGACCGGAGTCTCTGCTGTACTGCTCTACTGCCTGCTTGCCTTCACTCACACTGCGCGCTCATTCTCACTCTTTCGCTCCACCTCTACACGTGCATGCGCGCACACTACACACTGCAGAAGAGTTAGTTTAGCTCTGAGAATATCTAGTGAATGTACTGTGGACGTTTGTGCAGAAATAACTGCTGCAGCTCCTCCAGACCAACAGAGGTTTCCCGTGTCTTGTGAAGTGACGAGGCTCCACAGCGAGAAACGTTATCGTCGCCGACCGGGTGCCGGTGTCTTCCTCCGGCTGCGGTCGGAGACGATAACGTTTCTTTTCCTGCTTCAGCCTATGGGGCTGAAGCAGGAAAATCCAACACTAGGATCAGCAGTGATTCATGGAGAGACCTTTGTCTGGTCAGCTAACATTACTGACAAGCAGGTGAAATATAGAGTGATATTGTGGTTTTAGCTGACGTGTGTCTCCTCACTGTTTTGAGCGATGCTTGTTCATGTCTATGTAATTTTTGATAAATTTTGAGGTAAATATTGGGGTAATTTGGCAGTAATTCCAAAGAAATTTTAAATAGGTTACTTGCTATAATTATCACCTAGTTATCATGAAAGTGTTACCCAATTTATTATCAAGAGTCTTTTTCACAGAGATCCTCGTGATGTGTAAACACTAGTTGTGTAACATTGCCCAATTCATTATTCAACATCAATTAGTGAATCATTCCTAAATGTTAATTTTCTTTCCCAGTAGAGGCTGTGTGACATTTGATTATTAAAATAAACAGCATCCCACAAAACAGGAAAACAAAACAAATCTATAATGTCCATTTCCATTATTTATTCCAATCAAACGCAGTATCTGTTAACCATTTGAACTTGTGAGTGTTAAGATTTACGAGGAGCACTTGAAGGTAGCAGAGCTCAGTTATGAGGCGTTACAAAACAAACATCCATCACAAACAGTTAAACAGGGGAAAACAGCAACTAAATAAGTTAAACAGGACTTTAACAGTCTAATGTTACTTACGTGGGACCCTTTGGTGGATACATGTCCGCCAGACAGTCTTCTGTATACTGTAAATACATGAATATTAAAGGTTTCTGAGTGACTTCAGAGTAAAAACATCAACACAGCTCCACACAGTTAGGTAATAACACTACACCCAGGCTCAAATAACTGTGTTAAATAACACAATGAATACACAGAGATGTGGCTTACCGGTGGGATAAACTGTGTCGATGTGACGGTAAATAAAGCCACCAAACTTAGTAAAACACAGAGACCCATGTTGGAGGATTTGACTCAAACTGTTGCTGTTGCTCGACCAGGAAGCTGCTTCTGTTTACCTCGTGACGGTGACCTGAACTTTATACAAGAGAGGGGAAACCGGAAGTTGTTAAAGGCACATTAAACGCCTTTTGTACAAATAAACGAGTGAATAATCACATGAGTTGTCGATGAAATTGTATGATTGACAATTTAGTTTATTATGTTTGCCATAAAATCGAGAGCCTTTCTCAAAAAAATAATAATTAAGCGACACAAACACCCCTCGAAACAGATCACCAGTGGTTGGTTCCATGCGGAAGTGAAAATAGGGTCACATGACCACTCATATGGTTGACTGCTATTGTTTCCTCCTGACACCTGCATGTCTATTAAAAGCATGGATAAGACTGTCTACATGTAATTGTTTCCTGTCGTTTTTCCTCACAGAGTAACTTTACATCATACACTATTATGTGATCAAAAGTTTGTAAACACCTCAGTCCACATTTTTATTGCACAACAAAGACGCAAAGTAATAGAGCTCTAAATGGTTTGAGTGGGTGGTAAGGCAGAAGAAGAAAAACACTAAAATAATATATAAGCCCAAAGAAAGAGAGTTGATGTATAATGACAATTGTAGTAGACCAGGGGTCAGCAACCTTTACTATCAAAAGAGCCATTTTAGGCAAAAAAAAAAAAAATCTGTCTGGAGCCGCAAAACATTTGAGCATCGTAATGAAGGTAACACAGTTTATAGCATATAGTCTAAGTATATGGTATATAAGTCTAATGCAGTGAGGGCCAAAGAGCAGAAGTACTACGGAGTATTAGGGCCACAATGAGGGAAAAAAAATCTGAGATTTCCAGAAAAAAAGTCATAACTTTACGAGAAAAAAGTCGTAATATTACGAGAATAAAGTCACAACTTTACGAGAAAAAAAGAAAATAACACATCAAATTACTACTTTATAATATTATGACTTTATTCTCATAATACGACTTTTTCTATTAAACTCATGACTTTATTCTCATAATATTACGAATGTTTTTCTCGTAAACCTATGACTTTATTCTCGTAATATTATGACTTTATTTTCAAAATCTCCGATTTCTTTTTTTCTCAATGTGGCCCTAATACTCCGTCGTACCGTCGCACCATAGACCTACAACAATGATAAATAAAAATGAAAATGTAAATAAAAAACAGTTATTCGTTTCCATTTCTATAAATCCACAGGGAGCCGTGGGAGAGGGGCTAAAGAGCCGCATGTGGCTCCGGAGCCGCAGGTTGCAGACCCGTGCATTAGACCGAAATCATTGTGTGAAATCAGTGTGGTCAGCCAGATATACCATATAGACTCCATATACTGGATACAATAGATATACATAAACAACATATACAAACCAGTGTTGGGAAGTAACTAAGTACATATACTGAAGGGCTGTTTGAAGGTTGTGTATTTCCATTTTATGCTACTTTATACTTCTACTCCACTACATTTCAGAGGGAAATATTGTACTTTTTTCTCCACTACATTTATTTGACAGCTTTAGCTACTTTTTTCACAGACCGTTGATTTTTTCTTCTTTCGTACCCCATTAATCATCCCACAGCTTCTCAGATTTATCTTGCGTCTCTTTGGAGGAAGCCCGACCAGGTTGGGAACCACAGGACAAAACCACCAAACTGTATGCATAAAGTATACAGTATTAACAATCTAATAACGTAATATAGACCAATCAATCCAAGGGGAACCAGTCTGCAGAACGAGTGCTTTTACTTTTGATCCTTTATATCCTTTGTATTTTACAGAGTTGTATCAGTGTTTTTAAGGATTTGTGTACCTCTTCCACCATTGATACACTAAACATGAGACATCCTATAAACCAAAGGTTTAACAAACAGTTGCTCCACAGCAAAGTGAAATTATGGTTAATTATTTACACAGCATACTGTAGGTCAACGGGTCATCTGAATTCTATAAATATCTCCGTTAAAATGAATTCAGCTGCCTGATAAAAAAATACACAAAGACCAATAAAACTGATTTGACCATGTCTTTTTATTCAAAATATTAAAAACAAAACAAAAAAACAAACTACATTAAATGGCCAAATCTTTAAAATCAAGACATTTACAAAGACATGGCAGTATTCTACAAAGTTGAGCCTTTACTTGCAGTACCTGTCTGCTTTCATTTTGGCTCTCCTGTAATGAAAAGAAAGACATTCAGTGTTACAGTATGTGCGTGCAATCAATCTATTTTTCTGTTATTATTATTATTAATTCAATGTCTACGCCTGTGGCATATTTCCTTTTTTAAAATATAAATATATGTTGCCAAGTAATACACGTAAAAAAATGTAAGGACGCTGGTCCCATTGCAGTGAGTGTTACGCTTAATGTAACATTTTTGTCTGGATCTACACAAATCTCTCTAATATATCACTGTAGGAAGACGTGATTAAGGGTAACGATTACAACAGCAGAAACATCATTTAGAAATTTATTCACCATCTTGCCTTTTATACTCTGCATATTATTTTATTTTTCCTCAACCTTTCAGTTGAAGCTTAACATTTAAGCTGTATTTTCTTTTTTAAAACAGAGGAACATTTTTCAAAAGCAACTCTTCATAAGTATTTAAAAGGTATCCCTTCTATATTTTCTATGAACACACATTAAAGAAATTTCAGTGAACTAGAAGTCAATTAAAACATTGCAAAGTGTACCTCGTTACTTTCATATGTTGTGGAAGGAGGTTTACAATTTGTTTGTATATATTAAATATAAATGTATCTCAAATGCCAGACTTTTATTGGCCTTGTATTTCACTCTGAGTGCTTTGATGGATTACTGTGTATATTCAGCACAAATTGAATACTGTGAGTGAAAACAAGGAATTTGCAGCTTGATACCTTAATGTATAAATTCCCTTTATACATGAAGGAACAATTAAAGAAGAGTGATAAGAAATAAATAATAAATATCTAATGATCTTATTTCCGCACCTGTCAAGCAAAGCTTCGTGAAACTTCCCGTCTGTTCTGGCTCTCTTTAGCGTGGAGGAGTCTCCCTCGTTAACCCTGAGCCGCCGATCTTGAAAACTCTGAAACTTCTTCCTGTAATTCACACAGGAACATTAATCAGATTATTACAAAAAGGATGTGCAAAGGCAAATGACTCACCACCCAATACACACACACTCAAAAACAGACTCACCCTCAAAATTACTGACATTTTCACAACTTATCCTCTTTTGAGAGCTGACACTGAGGCTCTAAGAAGCTACAGTAAATCTTTGACAAAAAATCCAAACAATGAGCCCAAATACTAACTAAAGCAGAATATCTAAATGTCCAAGCCGACTAGCTGCCACAAACCAATATATACTGCACTATTATTTAAATATTCAACGAAGGCTGGAAGTGGAATTTGTTAATGAGGGTGGAATATCCTCCTTATTAATCAAAATTTCAGCTTGAATCTATACATGTATCTAAATATGCTCTACCAGAAATTGAGCAAGGTACCACGTATCGTTTTCAAGCACTGGTCAATTTTGAGATTTTGGTCTATTTTGCTTCCATAACACGTCTTCTTTCAGATTAGTGGAAAGAAAACATCCAAAACACACATTTAGGTGTTTATTTTACTACTTTGTCTATTTGAGTCTGTAGATTTCTCCTAAATTCACCAAAAGTTACCATAAGATAATGTCTCATTTACATATCTAAAACTTTAATTACAACAAATAATTGTCTTAATGTAAGCAATCAACTGGAGAAGTTTCATGGTGATATTTATTAGCCAACATTTTGTTTTATCTTATTCACCTGTAGTGTCTTCAAAATGTATGGAATTTTATAATACATATCTTTAAAGGACGTTTTCTCATGAGTTTTTTCTCACTCTGAGCCAGAAATCTCCACTTCAGTAGCACTTACATCCACCAAACTTTCCCATTTAATTCCTATCTATATTCTGAAGGTTTTTCACCGAGGGGTTTCTTCATATATCATTCATAGCCTGATTTATAAAACATTTTATCCTTAAAAAACATGGTGAAAATGGATTTTTTTTTTACAACTGTTGACAGAATTTTCTGATTTACAGAGTGATAAAAAGAGATTTTCCCTCCGTAAAAACCTTTGACTCTAATATGTCAACAAAATGAAACAAGAATTTTGAACCTGGCTTTATCCAACGTTCAGATTTCTGTTCTGGACATGTATGAAAAATAGCACATAAATGATAAGATAACGCCTCATTTGCATATTTAAACATATAACGACAGAAAACGAATACAAAAAATATTTGTGTTAATGTAAGTAATCAACTGGGGAAGTTTCATGGTGGTTTCTATTTGTTAAATGTTTTACCCTATTCACCTGTAGTGTTTCCCCTTAAATGAGCATGGGACATCTTAAAATATTTATATTTATTTATATATATATATATATATATATATTATATATTATATTTATTATATTTTAATGTAAGCAATCTTAACAATATGTTCAAATATCTACCACAGCAGTGCCATAAACAAGCGAGGCATCTAGTCAGAAACTTCTTTGATATTTAGTCTCTCTTTGCTCTGCCTGTGTTTTATGATTCCCAGGCTGCACTCCATCCTGAAAGGCATTTTAGACGCTAAACACTACATCAAGACACAGGCTCAAGGGCAGCCATTATCAACATGTCAACATGATGAGTCCATTTCCCCAGCATTCATCCAAAACAAATAATAGAGCGGGAACACAAGCCAACGCATGCCAAGCAAAAAAACAGCTTCAGACATATTGCCTGGAACTTAATAGGCTGCAGACGAGCCGTATATATAAAACACTTGCAGCGTCGGAAGCTGAAATGCGGTGTTGCCCGCTTTCTCTTCCCCGCTCTAACAGCAGACCATCAATTGCATCTTTAAAGGCGCGGGACTGATGAGGCGGTAGCTCAAAGGCGTCATCTCACATCCAGTGATTTTGTTGTCAAAATCTTGTCGGTGCAGGCCGACACGATGTGAAGATAATGGGAAGGAAATCACCCTCAATTCCCCTCAATCACAATAAAGTGCTTTAGCGCTCATTTCAGAGGAGGCTGAAAGGTATAGGGCTTAAACTACATAACATCAAGCTGTTGAGAAACACCGGTATGATTATTGATACAATGCGACAACAGCTTAAAGGCAAATACCACTTCAAAGTCACTTCCAGGGTTTAAAAAAGGAGAAACAAAAAGGGCAAGAGATACAGTGTGTGCCACACTGACAATAAATTCATTCTATCTATTTTTTAAGCTATAGACTGCTGCAGGATTGAGTCCTAAAACCTGGAAATGAGTTAGCATTTTGTACTTCCAGTTCCCTCGTCTGGAAGTCAATGGGTTTTTTGAATGGGTTTTTAGTTAGATGCTTGAAATAAGGTCTGTGGTTAACACTAGCCGAAAAGATTTGAACGTTTTGTTCTACTATATAAAATACGTCGGTCAATATCCCACTCGTGAATTTTAAAGCATTTACATGTCGTAAATAAGGCGATTGCCAACAAGCGGCTAAATGAGACTACAAAACGTCATCACGCCGACTCGTCCACCTTTACCGCCTCGTTGTGTATACTCGTTGTTTTTTTAGCCTAACGTTAGCTTATTACTTCTGGCGATTGCATTCACACTTCAAAAATCACAACAGTAGTGTTCATTTGTGAAGATTATCTTGCTGAACAAAACATGTAAGTATCATAAATGTTTGTTTTCCACAGATCTTATTTTTTTTGCAATAATCCAAAACCCAATAGAAAAATCCCATTGGCTTTTTGTCGAGTGAACCAGAGCGATGCTAACTTCTGGGTCGGCCTACAAAAATACATCATCATCATACAGCACTCTAGTAACAACATCTAAATGGCTAGATGGATATTTTATGAGGCATTGTAGCGAACCAATTATCACATGTCCAAAATTACTGATGTAGGTGATGTGATAACAACTAAACCATCTCCATGACAACTGAACAGCTCATCTTGTGACCCAGAAAGAGAGACCCCTACAATCCAATCCAATACAGACTATTATTATTTTTATTGTTTGTATGTGTGCTTGTTTATACTGTTTGTATCTGTATATATGCAACACTGTGTGTGTGATAGCATAACTGCATACTGTGTATCTTTTATTCTTGTATTTTATCTTGTTTTTATTGTCTATTGTCTTGGCTTTTTAATGACTGTTTTTAATTGTATTTAAAAGTCCGTCCATAATGTGTTTCTTTTGCACTTCTGTCTTGATGCTTTTAATGTTTTATGTAAAGTGCTTTGATTTGCCTTGTTGTTGAAATGTGCTATATAAATAAACACGCCGTGCCTTATACATGTTGACTGGAGAGCAGCCAGGGCACAAGTTTCTCATTGTATGAAAATAGCGTGGCCTTTTAATGCAGATGACAATAAATTGTTGAAAGTATTTGGGTGAAAGAACTTCTGACTGGCTCCTAAATTTCACCTTAAATGCAGCACAAAAGGGTCTACTGGACCTAGCAAAGAATGGCAGACAGTTACTTTGAAAGTTAAATGCAGAAAGAAGCCAACATGGGTTTCCCTCATTTGTTATTGACTGGGCTGCTTGTGTATTAAGTGAGAACTGAAGTTATAAACAGTGGAGGTTACGTACACATAATTGACCTCGCAAGACTTCACGTTGCCTCTGTCCTCTTCTGCAATCTCATCTTTACGCTTGACCTCTTGTTCTGCACTCGATCTGATCTGCTCATCATTCAGGGGACAACAAAAAAAACAGAAAGCAGGAGAAGTTTTGCATTAAATATCAACACCTTGAACCCCCTGAAGTGAGGTCACATAACATTTCCCCCTTCCATCTCAACAGTCAGGACCCCACAGAGAGTGCATGCTTAAAATGAAAAGGATTAACATGCAACCTTGTGGAAGAACACAATTTACACATCACCTTCACCATCTCGCCATCCCCTGCTGTCTTGGTCTTGGCCTCGATGTCCCCACTGTCACTGTAGGAGATGAAACAGCTATTTGCTGCCATGAGAGCCATTTTGCCCTGAGGCACACCAGGAAGAAAACAGAGGAGGAAGCAGTAGATTAGATAAAAATTGCAGTGGGATTGGTTGTTGTGACAGGCGTGAAAGGTTGCCTGATATTTGATGTAAAAGAGTCTCAAGGTTGTGCCGGGCGGGCTGTTTATAGGTTCAACAAAGCATCAAGGCGAGCGGTGCGCTACAGTGATAAGGTAGATGCATTCTGCATAATGAATTAGTTGCTTTTACAGCTACTACTGCTAAGTGCTATCTCTCACGGGCTAAACTCTAATCAGCCATGAGGTGAGCCGTGAAAGGCAGTGGGAGAGCAGTAAAAAATGTGCCCCTTTTTACATGACATGCCACTACTGCAAAAAATATGTGCTTTTATTTCAAATACTAATTGTTGTTCAAATGGGCATCCATGGAAATAAGAAAAAATACTTATACAAATACATTTCAATAACTATAATTCTTGTTACATTATCTATACAATATTCATTCTTGCATTCTTTGCACTGTCATGCTGTCTTGCACTAATTGTACCTACAGGTAAAAGTAATGAGGATTTTTAATATCGATCAGTCTGCAAATTATTTTCCTCAATTCACAATTGAAAAATTGCTCATCCCAATTTTCCAAAACCCAAGTTAACATATTCAAAAGTGTTGTTTTATTCAGACAACAGTCCACATTATTCAGTTTATTATAATATATGACAGAGATTTACATTTTGAAATCTACAGTGTAATAGTTCACAAACTACATTCTAATCTAACAAATCTATAACTCTTAGTAGCTGCAAATATGTTTAATACATGTCTAATAGCTTTCTAGTACATTTCTCTTGTGTTGTTTTTTCAAATAAGTAAGACTATAGAAGTGTAAAATATAGGCTATGTCAAATTATAACAATGGCCATACATGAGGGGTTCCGGGTATATTCTCTATCTTGTAAGGGGTCCTTTGACCCAAAGAGATTGAGAACCTCTGGCTTAGGGGATAAGACAACTACCATTAACTGCAACATCCCCGGTTCATCTCCGACCTTAGCTCTCCTGTCATCTCTTTCTACTTTCTGTAATCAAGGCTTAAATCTACCGTGGTTCAACAGATACGGGATTGGCTGCCACAAAAATCACAGGACCAAGACGGGACAAAAGAAAATATAAGGGTTGTGCCAGATGGAAAAAGTATGTATCTCCAGTGTCACTCTCTGTTTGAGACCTACCTCTTCTTTATCCCAATTTACCTACATGTTAATCTCTATAAACAGATTCTGCATTCATATGCAGGATCTTTAAGCAACGGGACAAGACTTTGGTATCGGAAGCGTTCTGATTTCCAATTATAGTCAATGTATTATTGACCAATCACGTTCAAGCAGGCTTTGCTTGAATGCCGGTAAGCAGTCCATGTGAAGAGCAAAAGAGGTGGAATGTATTGGCCGAAATACAATTTCGGAACCCGTCGACTATCATCTGACAATGATTTAGCTTTTTATTGTTATTATATATTTTATTGGTTTAAAATTAGCTTGTAAGCCGGCTACTTGTGAAACAATCCAGTCGTACACGCCATCTCTCAACTCCAACTCCAGTTTCGCATCTTAAGTTGCCAGTCAGACTGTAAACAATGAGCAGCGCACAGAAAAGGAAGTCTTGGCCCGGATATCCGCTGACTACACCGGAACCCCAGAAATATAAAGCCTTGCTCCCAGAGGCTTATCCGTCGTCAGACCAAAAGCCCATGGGTTCCGACTTCCGAGACTGCCTGCATGTCAACAGGGTTAAATCTACATATGCATCAAGAATAGAAGGAACTTTACAAGATCCACTCACCTCCTGGAAGACTGCTTCCCATTGTTCCCTGGAGCCAATGGCATCAGAGCGGCCCACTACCAAACCCTCAGAGTTGATGCCCAGGTACTTGCCATATCCAGACTTCAAGGCTATCCTGCAACAGAAAAAATTACCAAATTAAATTCTACGATGGCAGTACACTGACACAGCCTTTTCAATGCCTCAAAAAGACAGAACAGGCTAATCTGATTTTTATTGGGAGAGCCAATATGTTATATATTACTGTGGCTTTCCAGAATATTTTGTCTTCATAACAGGAAAGGTTTAATAATATCAGTAAAGGGTTAATCTGAGATTCACAACTGAAGCTCCAGAACAGGCAACACCTCCACAAGGAGAGAGTAAATTACTCTTGTACATTAAGACACTATAAAAGTCCCTGCAGAGGCGGGGTGCTAAAGCTGTTGATGAAGGCTTATCAGTGGATGCAAATACAACGTGCAGTTTGTCTTTGCTTACTCACCTTGCGTCTGAGAGCTTGATGGCAGTAAACTGTTCTGGGGGGTCGGGTCCTTCATCATCTGAAACATATAAAACAATGTTTACCTTTTAAAGATTTTACGGTTGTTAGTTTTGCTTTTCAAATGGCTTCATATTGGTCCATCATTTAGAATTTATCATTTGTTTAGATTTGTTATTAATAAGGCTCCTCTCTACCTGTTAGAAACAAAAAAATGTTGCTGTAGGGTGACAGCCAAGTTAAAAGGATAGTTTGTGTGTTTTGAAGTGGGGTTATATGAGGTACTTATCCATAGTCAGTGTTTTACCTACAGTAGATGACGGTTGGCACGGCCCCAGTTTGGAGAAGCAGACAGGAGTACCAACACGGGAGCAAAGCAATATACTGTTGTGGACGGGGCCGGCAGCAAAACGTATTTTAGCCACCTAAAAGAAAGAATCACCTAAAAAAATCAATATCATTTTAAGCGTACGCTATATTTAGAATATTTTCCAATGGGGAACTGAACTGAAAGTGAAACTTATCTATACTATTTTTATTTCTGGCTGCTTTGAAGCGAGCATAGATAATAGAGTTGGGCGACTGGACAAATAGATTGTCTATCTGCGATTAGCTGCTTACATCGGAGGTTGTTTTTGGGGCGATGTCAATCATTTTATTTTGCTAATTTAATGGTTTGCCTCCAAAGAACGAGAGCCGCTCATCCGCTGCTCTGCAGGCAGAGAGAGAGACGGCAGGGGAACACAGAATGTAGAGCATATTTTCACATCTTAAGGCCTTTGCATATCAAGTCCGTCCGTATTTTTCGTACGAAATTGCCGCAAGTTTAAAAATCAATATGACCTGACGTTGTGTCAATCACGTTTACACGCTGACTCCGACACTTTCGTCCATCAGTTGTCTGAAAAGGTTTGATTTCGTTTTTTCATTGACCTCGCAAAAGAGGAAAAGAGGGTTGTTTAACCACTCAGAGCCACCGTCCGTGCAAATGTCATCATCCAAAATGGATGATAAACATTCACTTCATCTCCCTGCTCAAAGCACTTTACAATAAAAAAATAAAAGAATATAGAGATGATTGTGAAAGGTGATTGCAGAACAGCTTGTAATCAGGGATGGTCACAAGACAAAGGATGTAGGAAAGATAAGACAGAAATGATTTGTGCTCTGGGCAGCTAAACGATAGCTTCTAGCTAATGTCAGTCATTCACTAGCACCGTTTTGGACTAACGCTATCCATCGCATCCATTTAATTAATTAATTGTCTCGCATTTGACTCAGTGTGCAAGGTTTCTGTGCTTAACGTTTTTTAAATTCTAAAGTTTTTTTTCGTTCTAAATATAGCGTACACTTAAACTGATATTGTTTTAGGTGAGACTTTCTTTTAGGTGGCTAAAATGCATTCTGTTGCTGGCCCCATCCACAGCACTGTATTGCTTTGCTCCTGTGCCGAACTCCTGTCTGTTTCCCCAAACCGGGAACCGTCATCTACTGTAGGTAATACACTTACTATGGATAAGTACCTCATACAACCCCACTTCAAAACACCCAAACTATCACTTTAAAATATTCTGTGATGCAAGATGTTTGACCCATAACCAAATTTTGGGCACTGATCTTTTAGTTTAGACTAAAAAAGCTTTTGCCACACAAAAAAAAGGTAATATTTAATTAATTACTGTGCAACAATTATGTGCCAGTATTAAAATGTGCATAATTCCTTCTCATGGCAAGTTTATACTTGAAACCTGCTTCATGTTTTAGTAATGCATTTCTTGTAATTAATAATGCAAACCCTCTGGCTACGTAGCGCTGTGTTGATCTGGGTCCATGTCACCAGCACTGAGACATTTGGAATAAGATACGAAACGAACTGTTGTGTTGCATTTAAATAATGCTTTATTTTATACAGTGGTCTCCCTGGGTTCCTCATGATTTCATAACAGTGACCTGTGATTAGGTCACTTCCTGACCTTTACAATAAATCAAAGTTGCGTCATACAGACATCAGGTCAAGGGAGAGCAGAGCCTGCGAGACGTTAACGAGGAAAGCATTAATAAAGTAGAGGTCAAATGTGACACAAGCTGCTTCTTCAAAGGGCTGATTATCTCTGGAATATGTCAGATGGTGACCCTCGGAGTTGGTAAGAGAACATCAGCATGTTTCCTCTGACCTGAAGGTGGATGTGAACACTTTTCTGCAGTCTTCTAAAACGCTGTATCATCCACACCGCGGTGCCTGTGCAGAAAATCCAGTAAAGTGGGGAAAATCTCTAATCTCTCTTTCTATACTGCTCTCGCATCCTCTTTCATCTCCTAGAAATGAGCTTATGTGCATGCAGAGGATGAGGACCCACTAAGGGAATTGGGATGTTACAATCTCCCAGCCATTTTCACTGGTTCTCACAAAACGTGTGCTGAATTAATTGTCAGGAGTGTCTCTTTACGGGCAAACTGTTTCAATGAGCACCACTCCCTCAGAAGTGCCCCGGAGGCAGGAGTGAGTGAAAACTCAGAGTTGGCTCTGTCCTTACCCTTAACTCAACCCCTGTTCAGCCTTTTTAGTCTGGTGTCTGGATTTACTACTTAAATACTTACTGCTTTGCGGACTGAAGGTAAAACCCGCCCTGTCATCTCCACAACACCTGCAGCCTACAGTAAATGTAACCTCAAAATTGAGTTTTAAGTTCCTCAAGTTTGTACAACTGTGGCATAAGTGAGCATATGTAGAATTTGAATCTTCACCTAAAATGCAGGCGAAATGAAAAGCAGAAATCGGCTTACATTCTACATGGCGCTATTTTTGCATTATAATCCTGCTTTGCAATTTCCCCCAGGTAAAGTCTCACTCTTTTCTTCTGTGCTACATATACAGATGCATCATCCTGGGTAAGACTAGGTGATACGGATCAATATATTAAGATAACTACTCCAATAAATACTTTATTGTCCCGCAGGGAAATTTGTCTTGTGCTTCAAGCCACTGCATCACACAATATTCATAAAAGACCTGTTCAATATCAGTATATATCACAATATGGCAGTTCTACGCAAAATTGCATATAAATTAATCAAATTGATGGTTCAGTTCAATACAATTAAATGTGTTCCTTCAGGTGGATCTCTTCAAACTAGGGCTGCGACTAACAATCCTTTTTATTATTAATTCATCTGCCAATTACTTTCTAAACTAATTGTTTTGCCTATCAAATGTCATAAAATAATGAAAAATGCTCATTATAATTTCCCACAGGCCTAGGTGATATGGTGGTGTTAAAATAGCTTATTTTATTCAACCAACAGTCTAAAACTCAAAGATATTTTTTTGAATATTTTAAATGACAAAGAAAAAGCATCAAATCCCCACATTTCAGGAGTTGGGACCAGGAAAGGTTTGTCATTTTTCCTTGATTATCGATTAATTGATTATTAAAATAGTTGCTGATTAATTTTCTCTTGATCGACTTATCAATTAATCAACTAATTGTTGCAGCTCTTCTTCAAACATATGAAACAAAGACCCTAATATGTAACTTAGTTTGGTTTTATTAGAATTTGTTTGAAACCATTAATTGGACAACAGCATTCTGCAAAACGGTAACATGACATGATCATATCATCACTATACAATTCAACGTGAAGTACAATAATATTGTCTTATTGCTCAGCCATAATCCTGCGGTTTAGAGCATTATTCTATGTTCCATGACATAACATTACCTAAAAAAAAACACTTAAAAATGTGTCCTTCTGGGTTAAAAATGCAGTTGAACATTCAAGAAGGGCACGTGGAATTAAATATAAATGGTTAAAAATCTTTGTAAAATCGGAATAGGACAATGGGACAACTGTTCTCCATGGACTGCTATTAATCAATCTCTGGCAATTATTTTGAGTGAGAAATATGACCTGAAGCGGTAGAAAGTTTTGCCATCATTCAGCCAGAGAAAGCAGAAAATGGCACCCAAAAATACCTCAACAAACTTGGATAGAAATATTAGTACAAACTGCTCTTTCATGCATAGAAATAAACATTTTATAATCAAAAATAAATGATATAGTAAAATTAAGTCAACTATCCCTCCTCAACATATAAATGTTCTACTGTGCTGAGAAGAAGTGATCAAGTTGAGTAAAAGCCACTAGAGCTGTGTGAATGACCTGACTACTGAAAAGACAAATTCTGAAGTCACACCAGTGCGTTTTCTTACCTTTGTGTGGCGCACCAACTGTGAAAAGCCCACTATCCAGGGCATGGATGTACGAGTTGTTCTGCATCTCTATGGCAACCGTTCCAGTGATTTCCCCAAAGTTGCTGACAGCCCACCAACCACCTGGTGAGCAGAAAGGCCCATGTCACAAAAGGTCTAATGACACATGGCACCGCTGTGTGCTTGAAAGCAACAGAAACCTTAAAGAGGACCAATTATGCTTTTGTGCCCTTTCCTTTAGTGCGTTATATAGTTTTTTGTGCATGTAAAAGGTCTGAAAATTTACAAAGCCCAAAGTCCACTCCAAAGGGAGTTACTCTTCCCCACAGAAACACTGCTCCTGAACTGCCTGAAACGCCTCGCTGGAAGCAGGGTCTGAAATTAGCGCCCGCCACCCACCAAATGCGGGTAAATTGTAGTGGCCGTTAAAATTGTCAGGCCGTCTGCCACTTTAGCGGACAGTGAAAATGCTAGGGATGGGAATCAATAATCAGTTCCTGTTGAAAATCGGTTTCAAGTTATCCGATTCTTTGGTATCTCTTGCCTCCGTGACTATCAATTCCTCGTATCGATGCTTTCCGACAGACGCGTGCACAATGACGTGACGCCATATGCATGCTGTATCATGTTTCAGTATGTTTGGGACTGGAGCCAAGGCGGAAAGAAAAAAAAACTCTCAGCACCGTGGCGCTAATAAACTTGAGGGGACGTACCCAGAGGTTCGTTATCAATTATGATGCGTTCAATCTCTATTTGGTAAAAATTAGTATTGGGCGAAGGTAAATTATAACGTTATCATGACATGTTCAAATGTAATCTTGTAAAATGTAGTTTTTGATGAGAAACTTTAAATGAATATAGTTGTTTGAAGGAGATAGATTTCAAAAGTAGCAGGTAAAATTTCTGAGTGGCAGACAAAATCAAACACTTGCCTGCCACAGTGGCAGGCAGTGACAAAAGTTAGTTTCAGACCCTGGCTGGAAGTCCTGCCTCTTCTTCTGTACCGTGGTGATGTCACAAAGTAACACATTTGCATAATACCTGCTTAGCGGCTAGTTTGGCCCTCAAACAAAGCTAGTTAGAGTGGAGCTGGAGCGGAGTCGGAAGTGTTTGGTTCGATTAATGCCTAGTTCACACTACACGACTTTAGCCCTGATTTTCCACTCCAACAGTTTTTGGAGCACCCCGCCAAAAGCCCCAGATCAGAGGCAAATCTGCGTTTGCTCCCCACTCGCACATTGGCGCTTGAACGTTATGTGTGAGCTGCTCAAAGACACGAGCCCAGAGGCTCGCCGATACCTCGCCGATACCTCGCAGACACAGTCCAGATATCTAGCATGCTAAATATCTGGACCATGGGCGACTAGTATAGAAACACAAAATACTGATTCTATATCAATAATTCTTTTCAATTATGCACATAAATATACCTTAGATTTATGTGGTCATAAAAAATTCTGATTGGGCCTTGAATGTTACTATTGGCTGATTTTGACAATGAGAGCTATTTCTATACTCTATTCTTTTTAACTTGTCAAGCTCATTTACTTCCATTATATTGCAAAGAGCATGAAAACTAATTGTCTCACCCATTTACAGTACATGCTACAAGAATATTCACTGCGTAAAAACAGAATGAGTAGGATTTGTGCGTTGTGGTTTGCAAACACAACATTCAAAGCTGGTCCCTCCTCCCTGGCTCAACGACACTAGCCAGCGAGTTCAGTGATCTTCAGTCTAGCTAGCTAATGGGCAAAATATCTGTTTGCAGACAGGAGAATTTAGTGGAGCTTCCTGAGCTTCTGACGACACTGATTACAGTGTCAGCCCGGGCAGAACAGAGCCTTGGGGGAGGAGAAGAGGCTGAGAAGTGGCAGCTGGAGGTAGAGGCAGAGCGAGGGGCAGAGAAATACCCAGAAACATCCTGAACACAGCAAAATGAAAAGAAAAGAGAAAACACAAGCTGAGGACAGGGTCTCTACACTTCTATTGGGTCATAAGTGATGATTGAGAGGGATTATTTTTTGTAGTCTATACATTGTTATACATGTTACTCTTTGTACCTATATAATGGAAAAATGAACAGGATATCAAAAGTCTTTGGTTTGCTCCTACAATTTAGAAATACAGTATATACACATACCAACAATATCAGCCTTTTCCTCGTCATCTCCTGCTTTTCTCTTCTTATCTTTATGCTTCCTCTTTTTCCTGTGAACAAATATAAGAAAATGTCAAAAGATGTCTTCATTAGTAATTAGCTTGCTACATTTTTAATTGCACAGGTAGGCCTTGCAAGCATACACTAACCTGTCAGGTTATGGTAATGGAAATTGAATATATTTTCCTTTAGAATGCAACTGCAAGATTTTACAAACAGCCCCTTTAAAGTTTTTGGTATTTCTGTTTGTGTGGTTGTTTGTAATTATCCTCTCAATCTGACTATCCTGTTTTTTATTCACAGGTGGCTCTAGAAAGAGTGAAAGTAGTCCCTATTAATTTTTCATTTCACAATGATGGAGCCTGCTGTAATCTTGTGTATTTACACTCTAGAGATGTGGTGTTTTCTCTGAACAGTTTCTTGGGCTTCACTAATATGCTCTGTCTACTATGACTAATATTTCTGCTTGAAATCAACAGTTTGCCATAGCTGAACTCTAATTAAAGGAATTGTTTCATACCACGTTGATTAGATCTTGAGGAGAGTGTTTTCTTGTTCTTTGTCGGGGTTTGAGGTTTGGGGTTGATCTCATGGTGTAGGTAGCTATGTGTTATGAATGTATGAATGTTTGTTTTCTCTATTCGACGTGATTATAACCGGAATGCTATGTGTTGTTTCTGTTGCTCAGGCATCTCCATCATTAGCAAGCAATAAATGGTTAATGGTTAGCTAGCTAGTATTTTCATTGCAACTGAAATACTTGACCTCAGGTTATCTAACGATTCTGCTGACGCTAAAACGATTTTAAAGGTCTCATATCGTACTCATTTTCAGGTTCATACTTGTATTTTGTGTTTCTACTAGAACATGAAGCAGAATATTCACCCTCTGTCTGAAACGCTCCGTTTTAGTGCATTTCAAGGGAATTGCAACAGAATTGCGTTGCTAGGCAACAGCTGAGGTCCATGTGTACTTCCTGTCAGCCTATGTTATTCACATACACTGCAACCAGGAAATAAACTGGGACACATTTAGAATGTTTATGTTTAAAACCGGGTAACGGTCTCAATATTGTATATTTGTGACATCACGAATGGGCAGAAATCCAGACAGCTTGTTTCAAATGCAGAGTTTCTGAATACGGGCTGTGTGTGTTTCCCTGTGGATCGAGTGTTTCGATACTTTCACAGTATCTATATAGGACTTAAGCCTGCTTTATAATAAAAAAACATGAAAATCTCACTTTTTTATAATATGGGACCTTTAAGACACAGTAACGTTAGCTTCTTCAGTTAAAACTGAACCACTGTTGATGTGTTTAGCTAACTAACTAACTAGTTAAAGAAGGCGCTAACGTGTTAGCTAACAGCTGAGTGTGTCACCATGGTGATAATTAAACATTTAACAACGGTTGATAGAGGAATAAACAGTATTCTAGAACACTAACGGCTGTTTCACGTAACTAACAGTAACGTGTTAGCCTCAGCTAGCTTAGCTTAGCGTTAGCATAAGCTACATAAACCCAGTGTGTTAGCCGTGTATAGTACTGCAGACGGTAGCGATTACTGGTACTACGTAAAACAAAAAGACTTACCCTTTGTTAGCACCTTTCAAAACCAGTTTGGTGGATTTTACGTGAGAATATTCAGCCATTGCTTCACCAGGCTAGTGTTGGTTAGCACGGTTAGCAGGCTACAGAGACAGTAGTACGGCGGCCGCGGAGGGACATTCACAGTCTGACTCAAAACACATCCAACCGTTCAGTCTATGCGTCCAACATGAAAACATTACTGACCTTACTCTCTACTCAACCAAAACAACATTATTCACAGGGTACACTGAGTGACTTAATGTGAAATATGTGTACACTGTAATGTAATACAACAGTCAATAGAAAATTGTATTCTAATATCCTGTAAAAAACAATAGGCCTTTCATTTTTGTCAAACTATTTTAATAGTTGTTGACACTCTGTAATAGAGGTGATAAAATTCAATACAAGCCTATGGTCATTATTATATATATATATATATATATATATATATATATATATATACTGTACATAGATAGATAGATAACATCAACCTAAAAATAATTTTAAAAAAAATGTAAATATGTTTGTAATGTTTTAAAATAAAGAGAGCTGTGCAATGCTGGAAATAAAGATAGATAGATAGATGGATAGTAACTTTATTGATCTGAGGGAAATTCAAGTTTCCAGCATCACAGTTCCATAGTGCAAAACATGTTAGTAAAAAGGCAGTAAAAAGGTTAGTAGTGCAAAGTACAAAGTACAAAAAAATATACCAGATATAAAAATACAAGGAGATGAAGAAAACTGTTAAAACTGAATATAGTGCAGGGTAACAACTGAGATACAGGACTATTAAAAAAGTGAATATAGTGCAGAAAAGACTGTTCAAAATGAGTATAGTGCAGAAGAGACTGTTCAAAATTAGTATAGTGCAGAAGAGACTGTTCAAAATTAGTATAGTGCAGGGTAACAACAGTAGCTTAGTCTATGAAAGTGCACTGTAGAGGTGGTCAGTGTTTAAAGATGATGGAATGTGAAAAAAGATATCTTCATCGAAACTTTTGGTGAAGTTAGGACTTTATATTAAATGGAAAAAAAGAATATTGGTTGATATAATCCAGACTGAATAGGTTGGGCATTGTAGACACACATTAATTTGCAGACGTACTTAAAAACCTCTAGGTCCCCACCGTCCATATGAATTACACAACCAGTCATGGTACTGCACATCTAGCCCGTTCTCATTCCCAGGGTGTCAAATACCGAGGCTTTGTTGTTAGATATACCGGTCTTTCCATTAACTGCAATGTAAACCCATCCGCGTCAACATTAAATGCCCAGGGAAAGTGCTGTGGTGATGTTTAAAGAGCGAAAGAGACACACAAACACAAGGCTTTCATCCTTTCACGCTGTTTGTGTCCCGTGCGTTCAGTTCCACTTTCACGTTACAATCAGCTGTTCGTTGTCCCGTGTTCACAGCTTCCAGTGTCATTTTCACTGTACAAATATAGTAGTTTTAAACCCAACCATGTTGCCTTTTCCCAAACCTAAATATAATTATATTTCCTGAACCTAAGCAAGTGTTTTTGTTTAATTCACAACATTAAGCATGTGTTTACTGCGACTGAAAAGTCACGCGAAGGGGTCTGACAAAGCGTCAGTATGTGACGAGTTGGGATGAGAACGTGTTGGCACATCCCCAGCACACACTATTCACATTACTTAGATTCCCATGGTTACCACTATCTGTGTTCTTGAGTTATTGTCGTGTATGTAAATAGCTTCTGGGAGCTGACTTTGGTTAGGATATCTCTACCTGTGTGACCAGAGGAGAGTGAAACTCCAGTGAAAGTGAATGGGAAGAATGCAGGTGGCCTTTGAGCAGATACTCATACAATCATCCCACAGGTCTACTGTTTTTTCCTAATCTGCACCTTTGAGCCTGTGAGTGATTTTTGAATATCCGAACTATCTTAACAGGTACATTGAGTGCGTTTTATTTCAGATGTAATCATAGCAGATCATAAATCATAAGAGACATTTTATTATATATATATCAGGATTGAGGTCAGGGTCTGAAAAAGTGGCATTTGTCTCTTCTTGCCAGCCTGCGCACACACACACCAGAAATTTTAAATATTCTCTGAGTCAAACCTCTGAGACCTTTACCTCAAATTTAAAAATAGCCCCACCAGTCAACTGTTACGGTAGGCAGGGTGGTGACCTCAGGGATGGTGTCCTCATATGACAGTTCATGCTAATATTGCCTCATTTAACAGAAATGGCCCAATCAGGAGGCTGTGACAGGAGCTAATAAATCATCTGTGGACACTGTCAAGAAGTAAAATAAATTAGACAGTGGCTTGTGTTATCTGCTCAGTGCAGTAAACCTCAATAGGTAAGAACTCAATCATCCAACAGCAAAAGAAAGTGTCCAGACGGGAGAAAAACAGATGAGGGCTGCCCAAAACTCATTTTAATACTCATAATAACTCCAGCACAAAACACGTCTTAACTGATGCAGAAGAGAAGCTGTAGTACCTTAGTGAGACTCCTGGTGTTGCTGTGCTTGAGGAAAAGTTGGTTCAGAGTACGAAAGATTAATTTGGTCAGAAAAGTCTGGTAAGCTTTAAGGAAGCTAGCCAGTGGGGCTTTCGGAAGTCATGAATCAACATTTTACCCTGCTTGAACTGAATCCCACTTGTGCTTCATTTGTCAAGTTCAATGATACTTTGACAGCAATCCCTGTTGTTGATGGGATTAAACAGTCATAAATTGTACTGAGAGAGCTGAGTGGTTAAGCCTATAAGTACTTAAAAAGAGCTGACAGAAGACAGTGTCAAGCAAAATAGTAACACACAGAACCTGATGCTATAGCACCTGATTTCTGCAGACTGATATAAAGGTACCGCCCTCTAATACATCATCCCAATGCCTTAAATAATGCCTTAAAACATTTTAATAAATAATTCACGAATGATCAGTTATAAACTCTTAATACGAACAACATATGGGTTGCCAGGTTGTGAAAAGTTCCTCTTGATGGTTTATCCTTTCTATTTGGTAATTAAATCATAAATAAAATGTTTACTCTCCAATAAGCCATGAAGTCTGTATTTTAAAGTTATAATCCTGAAGATTTTAATGAAATCAAACCCAGTTTTTTTTAACCCATTTAGCAATAGCCATTAAATATGTTTATATTCTGTAATTACAAGGGCTGTCAATCGATTCAGATATTTAATAGCGATTAATCACAAATTAATCACACATTTTTTATCTTTCAAAATGGACCCTGAAAGGGAGATTTGTCAGGTATTGAATACTCTTATCAATATGGGAGTGGGCAAATATGCTTGCTTTATGCAAATGTATGTATATATTTATTATTGGAAATCAATTAACAACATAAAACAATGACAATTATTGTCCAGAAACCCTCACAGGTACTGCATTTAGCATAAAAATATGCTCAAATCATAACATAGCAAACTGCAGCCCAACAGGCAACAACAGTTGTCAGTGTGTCAGTGTGCTGACTTGCCTATGACTTGCCCCAAACTGCTTGAGATTATCATAAAGTGGGCATGCCTGTAAAGGGGAGACTCGTGGGTACCCATATAATCAATTTTCATTCACATATCTTGAGGTCAGAGGTCAAGGGACCCTTTTGAAAATGGCCATGACAGTTTTTCCTCGCCAAAATTTAGCGCAAGTTTGCAGCGTTATTTAACCTCCTTTGTGACAAGCTAGTATGACATGGTTAGACAGCTTTAAAACTGAGCCCGGTACAACCTCCGGAAGATCGATTGCGTTAATGCGTTGACAACCCTAGTAATTACCTCTCCATAGTGTAGTTGTATATTATTATTAATGGCAGAATCTGCCATTCCCACGCTGGTTTTTAATTGCCAGTTGCCACAGGAAACTATGCATGCATGTTATCCAATGTTCCTATTTTAAAGGTCCAGTGTGTAACATCTGGCGGCATGTAGCGGTGAGGTGCAGATTGCAACCTCTCCCATGTGCCAAGCATGTAGAAGAACTACGGTGGCCGACGTTAAAACGTGAAGGGCCCGATCTAGAGCTGTTGTAAAAGTAGTGTATCATTCAAAGAATAGCAGAGCCAGTGCGTAGGATGTGTGTGTATGTGGGAAATGAGTGGTGAAGCAAGGGAGAAAGAGCTGCGGAAAATGTGTGTGAGCGAACAAGTGAGCTAGTGGAGCAGAAGACAGAGTTAGTTTAGCTTTGAGAATATCAAGTGAATGCTCAGTGAAAGTTGTAGTTTGTGCAGAAATAAATGCTGCAGCTCCTCCAGACCAACAGAGGTTTCCTGTGTCTTGTTTCCCGGCGGCTGAGTGGAGTGACGGGGGTTAACTCTGGAGCGAGTAACGTTATTGACTCTGGCCCAAGCAAGAAAAGTTTACACAGTGGTTTGTCCGTTCTGGACTACTGTAGAAACATGGCGGCCGGCTCCATGAAGAGAGGACCCGCTCCCTATGTAGATATAAACGGCTCATTCTAAGGTAACAAAAACACAACAATTCTTATTATCAGGTGATTATTCACTAAAGAAAACATACTTATTAATATTATATCCCATTTCTGCCAATAGATCCCCCTAAATGCTACACACTGGTCCTTTAAACAACGGTGCCTATTTTTGCTTATGAAGTCTACATTCCATTTGTAAGAGAAATAATTAATTTTTTCACAATATAGTCTTTCTTTCATAAGTCATTATTAAAGAGGGTTGTTTTGTTTTTTTTGACAATTATCCCTCAAGTCTGCAGTTGATGTTATGAACTTGTTGGTAAATTAATTTTGGTCCAGACACTATAGCTCTTTTCCAGACAGTAAGTGGCCCATTTAAGGGTCTAAATGATGAATTAAAGAGGTAGTTAAAAACACAATGCAGGTGTCATACTGCTGGAGAAGAATAAACACCAAGCCTTTAGTATCTTATTGTTTATATATTCAAACTTAAAGCACCATAAAAACTAATACTCTACATCAAATCCAACCAAAATTACATGTCAAGAACACTAAATATTCTACAGCTATTACCTCGTCCTGTCATCTGTATATTTCATCTGTATATTTATTGCTTCAATGATACATCACAATATCAGTGCTCATGCTTTGCCATCTCGAATACGAGTTTGATGGAGTGACTGAAAATCCTTCTTTCAAAATGTAGGATGATTACAATTTATGCAAATAATGTAACAGCGTCACACCTCTCACAGTCTAAATGTTAGATCTGTCATCTTGTGAAGGATGAGTTAATTCAGGAACACTCCTATGTCCTCTGTGTCTTTCATGTCCTTGTTAAAGTGCCTTTTGTCTAACAAGTCTGCCTGCTCCATTAGCTGCCTTTCAACTGTGAAAAAGCACATTTATCATCCTTTATATATACTGTACAAAACCCACAACAGTGCTGACAAGGAATTAACTCCTTAATGCTGAGGTGAAACCTTCCTCTTTTTTGTTTTTGTCCCCTAATCGGCATCACAGATGATAAAAAAGTGCAGTTTGATTTTTTATTTGAGCCAAAGGGTTTGATGATGTCTGTGAGTCGACCATCTGCACCACTTTGATCCAGACTCAAATATCTTGACAGCAAAGGATGGATTGCCATGAAATTGAGTACAGACATTTATGTTCTCCAGAGAATGAATCTAAATGAATTTGGTGATTTGGTGCCTTTTCCTCTTGTACCAATGAGAGGTTGACATTTTTGGTTTTGAGTGATATATCTTGACAAATGTTGGATGGATTTCGTAACATTTTTCTTTTATTATTTATTCTAATTTAGATATTACAAGTTTCCAGAGAATGAATCATAATTAGCACCCAACTGATATCTTTGAGGCCACTATCCATACTTGAGAGCTTAAAAAAACAATAAGAGCCAATACTGTTTCTTTTTTTGCATAATATTAAAACATAAACAGACATGTTTGTTAAAATCTCTTCCACTCCTCGAGGGCGCTGGCGCCTCGGCTGACTTCACTGTCTTTCAGAGGATGTAGAAGGCTCTGTTGCAGAGCTAGAGTTAAGTTACTGGTATCACATGAAACTGGAAAACCTAAGGAATGAATTGGTACCAACCATGTCATTGCGTGTCAGGAGGCTAATACAACTCTCTGAACGAAAAACTGGCATGGCCATTTTTAAAGGGGTCCCTTGACCTCTGACCTCAAGATATGTGACTAAAACTGGGTTCTATGGGTACCCACGAATCTCCCCTTTACAGACATGCCCACTTTATGATAATCACATGCAGCATAAACTGATATTATCCGTAAAATTGGCCTGACCACCAATTTATCTGTCGAGCTCTAATTCGAATGATTTTGGTGATCCTTTAGTTGCGTCTGAAATTCCACACTAACATGCTATTTAGTACGCTAAAACAGTTCGAGATTTTTTAGTGTCCGACACCTTAGTATGAAACCAATAGTGCGCACATTGCATACTATTTCCGGTAAAACATTACAGTATTTAACGCTGGACACTATGGTGACATAAATATCCCACAATGCAATGTGGTAGTGACGACAACATTCATAACGGATGTTGACGGACAGCTCTGTAACATCTATAACGCTTCAGTTTAACTGTACGTACTTTACTAGGCGTAATACATATTTTAAATTAATTCAGACTTTGATTCTCACAAACCGTCGTTTTGGTCACATGAGGTTGTCATGGGTTACCATAGTTACGCATCTCCAAATGACAAGGAGGTTCTCGGGAAGTGACGACATAAATTACTGCTCAGTGTGTCCGAGAAGATACATACTACTGTTTATTCACG